>JAODAL010012439.1:0-95409 GCA_025379985.1 Phyllomedusa bahiana | reverse complement strand
TAAAGGGAAAAATTTGCGTTTTTTGTTAAACTCTTTTCTTGTTTTTTGTTTTCTAAAATTGGTGCGGCCCCATTTTGAGTGAGAGAGGAGGAATGTTGCTCCCAAAGAATATGACCAGACAGAATGTAAATTAGAGAGTTGTCACCAATGAAATGAAAGGGGGGAGGAATCCAAGGCATGGGGAAACGTTTTTTACAGAAACAAAGATAAGGGTCCTTGAAAACAACACAGCTTTGCTAATGACAAAGTTGCTTGTTTTCACTGTCCCCTTATTCTGAAGACCATTTAATGAAATGATACAACCCATTTAAGATGGACATTTTCGCCATTCTAATGACCAAATACTTTACGAACAATCATTTTTTGCACGTTCAGTGGAACATGAATAATAGACGCATGGTGCAGAATTATTTACATATTAATCCAATAAAAGACGATTTCTCTGGATAATTTCTTTCCACCAATAAACAACACATCTCTCAGGTGAATTTGTCATGTACTCTGGACATTTGCTCTACTGATGCCTCCCTGTACTTGCTGGGCACACATTGGCCCTGGAGTCTGCCTCTGATTTCATGCAAGTCTCTCATCCAGCACCTTCCTGTGCTACTGTATAGACAGGCATGAATCCAGGGCTTGTTCTGCTTCATCATTATTAGACATGTAGACATAGCAATGAGTCAGGAACTGAAGAGTTTATTTAATTCAAGGTGGGCAGCAATGAGCAGGACTGTCAGAGAGCAGCTCATCAGCCCCTGGAACATGTAATGTGTTTACAGTAGCTGGCAAATGAGAGCCCCCAAAGTGCTCCCTTTCTGCGACTGTGCGATGCGCCTGTTTTATGGACGTCACTGGCAGCAGATCTATGGGTGCAGCTACCGCAGCATGATGCAGTCTGGGGAGGACAGGGTGGCAGCAGGGAGATCCTGGGCTGCAGAGCTTGCAATCCTAGTCACTGGAGCAGCAGAGGAGCTGTAATATCCCTGCCAACAAGCTGCCTTCGCCTGGAGGAGGTGCATCCACATGCAGCCTATCTGCCTGCCAGCCCCCAGGATTTAAGCAGATACAGGCAGCTTGAAGGAGCCATTCCCAGCAATGTGCATGTAGCCAGAGCTGCATCCATGGAACAAAAGGTGTCTGCCAAGTGTTCACCCCCTGTAAAGCCTGCAATGCCAGCCTCATCCCCATCATCATCATCAAGCAGAGAGAGTCTGCAGTGAAGGAGAGGCATCATCATCACAGGCTGAAGGGGGCACACGGGAAAAGCCCCATGGCTTTTTAATGAGGGCTCTACCTAGCAGGAAGAGGTGAAACCCATCTGCAGACTTCATTTCCTTTACTGACCTCTAGTTTGGGTTTTGCCCGCACCTGTCTATAGCTTCCCTCTTGGGGAGAAGCCCCTGCATAGAGGAGACATGGCCAGCCAGCAGGACTCGGGCTTCTTTGAGATCAGTATCAAGTATTTGCTGAAATCCTGGAGCAATAGTGAGTACAGTGTGAATTAACCCTTTCTATCCATCCTAGGTGTATGCTGGATAATGCATGACTCAATCTGCTGTGTCAGGCTGGGAAGCTGAAACCTAGAGCATTATGTAAACAGGGGTGATACATTGTATATGCTTGTGTATAGATGTATATTTATGCACTGTGTATATAATCTGCTCTACATTGTTTCTGCAAGGGAGGGGTGTCGTAATTAATGCAAAGTTATTTTTAGCATTGTGTTAACTTATTAAAAATGCTTGGGTGTGGTGCAGTTGTGAGATTTTAATGGCCCCGTAATATTAATAGTCTGCAGGGACGGTGTTAGGCCAGGGGTGGAGATGGGGTCCATTAAAAAAACCCTTTATTTGTGTTAGACATACTCTGGATCCCCCAATTGTTTGAATATTTTTTCCAAAAATGCATGATGGTGAACACCGTTTGGGAACTTCAAAACAAAAAGGGGTCCTTAGAGAGGGGAAGAATCATGGGTTCTGAGGGAAGCAGCTATCAGGGAGAGCCACTGTTCCCTATAAAAGAGTGTTGGATATATACTCCTTTTTATATTCAATATACATCGCGTGTAATAGTGGTGGAATATGACTCAAGTGTATTTGTGTTCATGGTGGTTCAGGTTTGTATTTACCTGCATGTACTGAAAATGCAGTAAAAACATTAAGATTAAGTCTAATATTTTGGGGTAAGAAGAAACCAAAAAGACAGAAAAAATTCACCCAAATTTGGGCTGTGGGAAAAACAATGGGAATTACATTTTAGAAGCCTCTTGGTACAAAATGCTCCCTAGTAACACAGTGATCCATCAGTATAAACATGACCGAGAGGGTCTGAACTTCTACCTGGGGTTTTTTTCCCTTTGCACTAGTACTTATTCATTTCCTTGGCTTTATATAGCAAAAAAACCCCATAGTTTCTTCAAATACAGCCAAAAAACAAAAATTTGTGTTCTGTATATACAAGAACGATTGGATAACTTCACCAGCTTAAAATGTGCAAAGCTCAGATTCCCCTCCTTTTCCTTGATGGAGCAGCCGCCCTTTTTTCGGCAGGGCACCAACAACATGGCCTCGGGGCTAAACCCAAAAATTCAAAACCTTTCCCAAAGGTGTCCCTTTTTTTTTTTTTAACCCAATCCTTTTTTATCCCTTTTTTTATACCTTAAAGGAGTTTTCAGGTTTTTTTTTTAAAAATGCTTATCAGTTGGGGGTTGTAAATGTAAATAAAATAAAAAAAACCCCTTTTAAAAAACCCTGCTTGTTCAAAAGCGCCGCTCGGCCCCCAAATGACGCCATCACGTTTCCTAAATTCTTTGGGGATCCTCCTCTTATTCACAAGGCACAGGGTTTTTTTTTGGGAAAATTTTAGCAATGTTTTGG
Source organism: Phyllomedusa bahiana (assembly GCA_025379985.1). Classification (NCBI taxonomy): domain Eukaryota; kingdom Metazoa; phylum Chordata; class Amphibia; order Anura; family Hylidae; genus Phyllomedusa; species Phyllomedusa bahiana. Next base: position 92,533 of record JAODAL010012439.1, on the reverse strand, counting down.
GGCAATTTCCCCACAGAGTTTCGGGGGGGAAATCTTGATGTCATAAAAGGGGAAACAGACATCCCTAAAAAGGCATATTTTAAAAAAATTTTTTTATTTTTTTTTTAAAAAGGGTTTAAAAAACCCCCCTTTTAAAAGGGGTTGTCTCACTAAAATTGGTTCATTTTTCCCTTTCCGTCCCTGTTTTTTTTGGTTTCTTTTTTAAATTCGGGGGCAATTTTCCCGGGCTTCCCCAAGGGCCTGCAGTAAAAAAACCCATTTCTGTACTATAGAAACCAAATTCTTGCACCCCAAATTAGGAGAATTAAAACGGGTCTGTGGGCTATAGGCCCTTTGGGGAGCGATAAAACCCAAATCCAAGGGGATATCAAAAAAATAGGTAGGGGAAAACTGTTAATGGACCCATTTTGAAAAAGTGACTTTTTTTTTGCAAAATCTTTAACATAAAAAGAAACCCCTTGTATGAGAAAACCCCCTTTAATGTCCTTTTTTGGCTTGTTAAATAAAATTGGAAATGCCCCCTTGATTTTTTGATTTTTTTAAGGTTATCGATAAGGGGGCCTTTTTAAAAAATTTCCCCACTAATTTGGTCCCCCGGGTTTATTTTCGTGTTTTTTCCTTTTCCCCCAAATTTTCCCACAACATTTTCCCCAAAGGAAATTCAAACAGAAGTTAAAAAAAATTAAACCGTGTGGGTTTCAAATAAAAATAAATTAGTTGCTTGTGTTTTAGTAACATTAAAAAATTTTTTCACCCACAAAAAAGCAAATTTTGCCCCCCCTTTTTTTGAACAAAATAAACCAAAGCTCCCGTGGGAAAAAAAAAATATTTAAGTCCAGCCCCCCCAATTGTGAAAAGGGTTCCCCCACTTACAAAGATGAAGGGGGTCCTGTAAAAAAACATCATAGGTGACCTAAACCTATGAGAGGACAAAAAATAAGCAAAAAAATCCAAATCACTTGTCTGTTTTTGGAAAGAATTTTTTTGGAAAATTTATGGTTGGAAAATAAGTTTTTGGTCAATAACAAAAATTCATCTCAATACTTTTGTTTTATTTTCCTTGTTGGAAAAGACCGAAGCCCAAACGTTTTTCGGGTAAGTCTTCAGGGTTTGGGCCCACACATTTTTTTCCCGGGTATTTTGGGCCCCATTCCTCCATCCCAGATCCCCCTTTTGGGGCATTGTTTGTTTTGGGGCTGTCCTGGGCGACAAAAGACTTTCAACTCCCCCAAAAGGGTTTTTCTAGGGGGTTTTAAAATTTCGGGAATTTGGCTCGCCACTCCAGGACCTTAAAAATGTTTCTGAATAAACCACTCCTTCTTTGGGCTCGGGTTTGGTGTATTTGGGGATAAATTGCTATCTAAAAGACCCATCACGTTTCATCTTAAATGTCCTTGGCATTGAGGAAGGAGATTTGCCCTCAAAATCTCAAAATACATGGCCCCATTAATTCTTTTATGTACACGGATCAGTCGTCCTGGTCCCTTAGCAGATAAACAGACAACCCCAAAGCACGATGTTGCCACCCCCATGCTTCACAGTAGGTATGGTGTTCTTTGGAGGCAACTCAGCATTCTCTCTGCTCCAAACACGACGAGTTATTTTGCTACCAAACCGTTCTACTGTGGTTTCATCTGACCATATGACATTCTCCCAATACTCTTCTGGATCATCCAAATGCTCTCTAGCAAACTTCAGACGGGCTCGGACATGTACAGGCTTAAGAAGGGGAACGTCTGGACTGTGCAGATCGAGTCCCTGGCGGCGTAGTGTGTTACTGATGGCAGCCTTTGTTAGTTGGTCCAGATCCTGCAGGTCATTCAACTAGGTCCCCCCGTGTGGTTCTGGGATTTTTGCTCCCCGTTCTTGTGATCATTTTGAGCACCCAGGGTGAGAGAATTATTTTTTTTTTTTTTTACTTCTTGTTTTTATCTATATTATTGGAAACATACATATACAGTATCTTAGTATTCCTTCTAGTATTTCCTAGTAGAAATCCTCTTGCAAAGTATATACAGTTGATATACCCCTAATAAGTGATTTGTACCTGCCTTAAATTCACTTACAACTGGTTCCATCTAGAAAAGGCTCTGATTGTAGTGCACACCAAGATTATTCTATGTGTGAAATATAGGGATAAATTTGCATATACATTAACATCTAAAAAAATGAATTGGGGCGAGGGGGAGTATTTTCCACTCTGGATCAATCTGTTAGTTAGAGGTGCAAGTGCCATTTGGAGGGTTACGGACACCATAACATAATGAGTATCCTAAGTATGCAGTGGCTTACAAGAATGCAGTTAATTTGCAATACCTTGTTGACTGTAGGGGCTCGTAGCAGCGAGATATCCCTTCTCCCATGATACTTTATTTTAGTGGGAACTTTATTAGATATCTGATAAGACCATCAGCATAAACACCAGTGTTATTGTAGTAGGTATTGAAGAGGTTTAAATGTAGTAGGGTCTCACTAGTGGGATGTACTGCCCCTTTTGTCACATTAGTGGGCAATGCGGAGACAAGGCATTGGACATCCCTACACATTTGACTAGTGGTCGGTCCTACAAAAAATTAGTTTCAGCCAACTTTGATTTCAAGTGTAATACATTTTACATAGTAACATAGTTAGTACGGTTGAAAGAAGACACGTGTCCATCAAGTTCAACCAAGGGTGGGGAAAATGTGGGTGATGGGAGAGAGACAAGGACATTATGCCCAGCCTCACCACTGGTAAATGCCCTGAAACCCACAAGGCATGAAGCAATCTGCTCCAGTGGAGACCGTATCTCTGACCCCAGAGCCTCCACCAGCAAGATCCAGAATTTTACATGGCTACATACGCATTAATATTCTTTAGTTCCAGGTAGGTATCTAAGCCTTTCTTGAAACTTTCTACAGTTCCTGCCGTGACCAGCTCCTCAGGCGGCTATTCCACAGATTCACAGTTCTTACAGTGAAGAACGCTCTTCTCCTCTGGAGATTGAATCCTTTTTTCGCTAGTCGAAGGGGAATGTCCCCTTGTCTTTTGAGGGGGCTTCACTTGAAATAATTTCTCCCCATACATTTTGTAGGGACCATTTATATATTTATATAAATTAATCATTGTTCCCCCGAAGCAGTCTTTTCTCAAGACTAAAATAAGTTCAATTCTACTAACCTCTCCTCATAACTAAGATGCTCCATTCCCCTTATAAGTTTGGTTGCTCGTCTTTGTACTCTCTCTAGCTCCATTACATCTCTTCTATAAATTTTTTCATCAAAAACAAATGAGCTTCAAGGTTGCTTAAATATTTCTTTCATAACATTTATAGCAGTATAAACCTGTTGCCAATAGTAGGCTGTAGTTAGCTAGTTTGCTCAAAGCAATGCCAAATTGCTTTACAGAATTCACTGGTCCCAGCTCTGTACCACCGAATGTAAATGGGTTTTATACAACGCATTGCTAAAAAAAAAAAATGGTGGAAGATATTTTCTATGGTCCATATAACACATAGTTTGTATGACACAAACATATGCCATATCATAAACGAATACATATATTACAGAGTCCTACATCACAACATAGATATATTGGGTAAAATAAGTATTGAGCACCTCTCCAATTTTCTAAATAAATAAATGTATTTCTAAATGTGCTATTGACATGAAATTCTCACCAGATGTCAGTAACAATCCATCAAATCCACATGGGCAAATAAATGAAACCATAGAGGGCTATAAATTATGTGTAGTAATGAGAAATGACACCAGGGAGAAGTATTGAATATGGGTACTGAAATGTATTGAATACTTCATGCACAAGAGTTTGTTGGGGATGACAACTTCAAAGCGCCTCCTCTATGGAAAAGTTGTCGCGTCGTGTTCAGGTGGGATTTTGACTCTTTCTTCCACACAAACACTCTTCAAGTTCTGAAGGTTTTGTGGGCTACTTCTATGAACTCTGAGTTTTAATTCCTTAAAGATTTTCTGTTGGATTCAGCTCAGGTGATTGACTGGGCCATTCTAGCAGCTTTATTTTCTTTCTCTGAAACCAATTGAGTGTTTCCTTGGCCGTGTGTTTAGGATTATTGTCTTGCTGAAATGTCCAAGCTCGTTTCATCTTCATCATTCATTTGTCCATTCGTCCCTCCTTGAAGGGGTTTTTTCACTACAAAGATCTTATCTGTAATGATGGGGACAGTAAAAATAAGCACTTTTGTAATTGGTTTGCATCACCTAAATCACTTAGTATAGCAGATATGAGCTAATCTGTGCGTCTATAGCTATTTCTGCATAAAGTGGTTGGTCCACGCCCCCTTTTCTGTGATTGGCTGCCTGTTATTTAATTCAGCCCTATTGGGACACACCCCTTGGATGGGACACGCCCCATGTGCTTTGATTGGCTGTCTACACTCTGTGCTTACTCCCCTCTGAGCTGTGTAAATTGAAAGTGAAACTAGGTGCCTCAGCTTGTTGTAATGGTTGTGTTTGTATAATAAAGACTCTCTGAGCTTCTCTATGCTCCTCTCTCAGCCCTAGGTGAAGGATCTGGGCAATTCATGAGTCTGTAACTGCTAGATTCACTCTCCCACCTCCATATAACACAGCCTAATACAGTCTGCTCCTTTCTATCTCCTGCCTGATAACAGAAGCTGAGGGTGGGGGGGGGGGGGGCAGTGTGCATTCCTCACATGTGTTTCATCAGTTCAGACTGCTTACAGCAATGCAGGGGCTCCGGTTACAAGGAGCTTGTGTAGCCTGAGAGGGCTTGTCCCCACGGCAAGGGTTTTTGGACGGTTTTACAGACTGTTTTCGGTTTTGAAAACAGTCTGTGAACTGTCAATCTTAAATGGATCTCTATGGAAAACTCATGCAGCGGTCCCCACAGCACAAGTTTTCCACCGGGCGTTTTTTTTTAGAATGCTGGTTGTCCGAAAAATATTGAACATGTTCATTCTTCCGTGAGGGGGGAGGGCTTTTCTCCGCAAACCATGGCCGCAAAACAGAGCAAATACCGGTCGGATAATCCGACCGGTATTTGCTCTCTGCCATGGGGACGGGCCCTTACTATATTATAGAATAATACATAAATCACATCCTACAATCATATATCATAGAATCATATGTACATTATATAATATGAGTTCATGGTGTAATGATTAATTATATTACTGCGCTTTTTATTAAGAACATGTCACTGGTGCACAGATAAGTGTACATTGGTAGGGGGGTAAATCTCAGCATTGAAGGAAGCTTCGCTCTGGTATGTCCATTCTCTGGAAATTTTTACTGCTGCAGGGTGGAGGGATATGTAAATGCAGTCAACATGTGTTTATTTTGTATTTTTAAAATTCCATAAATTCCATGAACAATTCTGTAACTGAATGTGTCTCGGCATCCTGCTCATGCTGGACATTGCAGTGAGTTTGCATCTGTTCCCTTTGTATTGTTTTTCAGTAGTGTCGTTATTTGTTACTGGTTTACCATTATTTATATAGCGGCAACATATCTCATAGCCACGTACGTAGAGCAGATCTTGTATTTTCCCCCATATTAGGATTGTGGTAACTAGTTACAGAAACAAAGAAACATAGGGCGACATGTATAAACGGGGCTGCGGCAGAAGTCTGGCGACTTTTAAACCCGACCTCTAGTGCAGCCCCATTCGCTATAGGGGGGGGTGTGCGGGAGGCGGTGCGCACTAGAACCGTACGAAGCTATAGATTTATAGGTTCATTATGGCAATTCTAGGTGTATTACTGCTGCAACAGGTAAACTACCTTCAAAGTGGTTTACCTGAGCCAGAAATGTCGTCTTAGCGCTAGAATGCGCCTGATTTATGACCCGCAGTACAGCGGTTCATAAATCAGACGCATTCTATACTATTGTTATGCACATAAAAATTGGTTTAATGCAAAAATCATACATGTCGCCCATAATCTTGCAACCAATAGAAAATACAAATAGAAAATAACCTTGGCTGGTGGAAATGAATATCTGGAAGCATATGTAGTATGTTAGATGTTTGGTAGCCACAACTCCCACCTTCCTTTTCCCAAATAAAGTAGTTCAAGATTGGAGCAAGAAATGAGTTTATCAGATCAGTCTCACCTTTTCCTTTTTAGAATTACCAAAGTTGGAACTTGGGAACTTAAAGGAGTTTTTCCATCTGACCATTTCACAGATCCTGCACTTTATAGCTAGCTTCAGGCTCCCACTTCCTGCTGAGGACATGGGTGGTTCTACAGCAATGATTAACATCAGATCTGATTCTGTTAGGAGGACATTGGTGATGGAGGGGTCTAAACAGCAGGACACAAGGCAACAGAGATTTAAAGGGTTAATGTTTGTCAGTAAGAAACATACACAAGTTCTGGTGCTGCTGTTAAGACACAGCAGGAATTGACCGTACCATCAAATCTACTGCTAGAGCAGAGGGAGGTGTTCAGCAGCAAAGGAAGCCTTCTGTAAACAAGCAGGTGATGTGTGCTCTAAGGGTATGTTCACACGGCGTAATTTCGGCGCGCATTTCGCCACATATTTGCGCTTAATATGCGTCGAGATGCGCACCGCTATTACGGCAATCCATAGTTCTTATACGATCGTATTGTACGCATAGGGAAATAAGTGACACGCGCTGATCAGCGCTACTCCCAAACCACCTGGCGTATTGCGGCGCATACTCCGTTTGAATCGCTATTACGGTAATCCATAGCTCTCATAGAGAACTATGGATTACGTCTCGTCCCCACAGGGAGATAAGTGACATGTCAATGGGGCTGGCGGGCTGCCGCCCCCCACCCCACCCCCCATCCCCTGTGCTTTGGGAATTCGCGCTGATCAGTGTGACTCCCAAATCCCCCGGCGTATTGTGGCGCATACTCCGTGTAAACATAGCCTTACTCTGAAATGAAGCAAAATCAGAACCGCAATGTATTTGGCCATAGTCTTTATTTACCTTTTGCCTACATGTTTAAAGTTGATTAATGTGGTGACATTGTTATATCCTTACAGTTGTTTGTTGATTTCATAAATACCACTATTATATAAAATAATTTTTTTAAGATGACTTCTCTTATTTCATGGTTTTTATTTCAAGTATTTACTGGGTCATCTTCTTAGAACTTCCTCTGTCATTCCTTCTGGAAATGTATCAAATTAATAACTTGGTACTACCATTGGGCTGCCCAGCGGACCAAAAAAAAAAAAAAAAATGGAATTTCTTGCTGGACAATTTATCTCCTTATGAGTTTTGTTTGTGGTCATTTGTGCTCTTCCTATGCTGTATGTAGCCTTCCATTTCTACAGCCAAGCAGTAGCATTTCCTGTTAGAAAGCGATTTCTCTTTGCCTTGTAAAACTAGAAGTTCCAGGATAATTTGCTGTGGGATTTGTCATCTTCCTTCTTCCCCACCTTAGTTAAGTTCCTCATGTTGAAAGTTTTGGAACCAGAACTAAAGGGAGTTCAAAGATAGTCCTAAAAAAAGTTACACCCCATTAGGGCATGTCCCCGCTGCACGGGTTTTCGGACAGTTTTTCAGGCGGTTTGCGGTTTTGCAGACCGCCTGAAAAACCGGGCAAAAATGAGCAGAACAGAGCGCTATGAAAAACCCGTGCAGCAGTCCCCACTGCACGGGTTTTTCGCCTGCCGTTTTTTCCGCCCACGGGCTGCCCGAAACACATTGGGCATGCACATTCTTATGTGTGCATCTCAATGTGAAGGGGGAGGGCTTTTCTCCGCTCATCATTGAGAAAAACCGTCCCCCCCCCGCAGCCGCAAAACCGACCGGTATTTGTCACTTGCCGTGTAAACGGCCCCTTAGTCACCTGATCTCCTATGCTTGACACAGAGCTGTTTCCTGTCTGTGGAAACACATAGAACTGTTGAGCTTCCTGTGATTTAAACAGCTATTGTAGAACTTCAATAAGTCCAAAGCAAATTCAATAAGAGTACATTTACAAAGTGGTAAACCTTGGGAGAGATATTATTTCGATTTTATTTTTTTTAAAGCCTTTTTATTTGTAAATTGTATGAACCTTCAGCTTATAAATATTCTTCAGCGTTAATGAGGATATCTGGTTCTTAATGGTTCTTGCCACATAGTCTACATGCTTCCACAGGTAATTTAAATGAGGTGTAGCACATCTTTCCATGAAACCAGTGTGATGGTTGGTGAGCGTACTGTGTTGTTTTTATCCCCCTTCACATTCACTTGCACATATGCCGCCCGAAAACCGGACGGAAGAATGTGCAAGTGCAATGTTTTTCAGGCGGCCCGCGGGTGGGAAAACCGCCGGGTGGAAAACCCGTGCAGTAGGGACTGCTGCATGGGTTTTCCATAGAGCCCCATTGTAATTCAGGGGCGTGTTTACTGGCTTCCACTGGGCTGCAGTAGAAGCCAGGTCTGTAGCTATAGCAACCAGTGCTGGCAGCCTATCAGGAGAGCTCAAACAGGTCTGTAGCTATAGCGACCTGAGGAGCTGGTGCAGCCCATACAAGAGGGGATAACTCAGAATAGGTAGGATACTGTTAATGGACACATATTGAAAAGTGACTTGTTTTTGCTAGATCTTTAACATAAAAGGCAATCCTTGTAGTGAGACAACCCCTTTAATTATAGAGGCCCATTTCCATCATTGGCTCCATTAGGCTGGAGAAATTCTTAGTTGTTTTCCATAAAAGGTTGTATGTTTTTGCCTATTGATTTAGCTGGACTATAGGTTTTGGTCAAATTTCTCTACTTACTAGTCATAAATCGCTAAAAAGATAACAAACTCCGTCCTTGTAGGATAGTTGGACTATGTTCAGATCGAGTCATCGGCATGAAAAATCCACTTGTTATTCGTGTATTTTCTGCACATTTTCAATTTTTTACACCTTTATTTAAGTAAATGACAGATTTTGCATATTTTTGGTTTATTTTTTGAGACTATAATCTTTCTATATTATAGGGTGGAAAACCCGTACAGTGGGGACCGCTGCACGGGTTTTCCATAGAGCCCCATTGTATTCATTTTCGGCCGGTTTTTCAGACAGTCTGCAAAACCGCAAACCATCTGAAAACCGGCCGAAAACCCGTGCCGTGGGGACATGCCCTAAAACAGTGTACAGTGGATTCTACTTTACTGGGTTTGGCATAAAGCTTTGGCAGCCATCTTATATAAACTAGACCAATCCACCGCCATGGTCTGAAGGATGGTATGGTAGACCTGATAGATGTAGGAGACATTGTTAGAACAATCTCTGGTCTGTCTTTGGACTGAAGATAGACTTGTAAGGAGAAGTTGAATGCATGTTTCCAGCTGATCGGGCACAGCTATAGCTCTGCAGTGCCAGTTCTCTTTCTGTGTCTCCTACTGATCTGGAATGCTGAGATAGTCCTGTTCCAGAGATAGAGTTCGCACCTCCAACCTAGAATGCTTAAAATGTTTGACATGCTTCTGTGAAGTCCCGAGTAGGCAGTGAGAGATGAACAAGCAAATGTTTGCCCAATAACATTGACTTTAAGGAAATAATGCAGCAAGGACTGTTATTGGACACATTACATTTGTGTAAGAGTTTTATACTTCAGAAATTCTCTTATGAAGACTTGTTCTCCTTTCCCCTTGTTCTGAATGTACGTAGAGCGCAAACAACTGCTTTCTAGAGCATTTCATCATAGTCTGGCTTTTGGCATAACTTAAAAATCCAGTAAATGAAGGAAACAAATGCCCAAGTATGGAAGCTGGTGTGCAGAATGTGCAGGACACATTGCTATACTTTTAGGCCATGTCCCTACGGGATGTCTAGACATAAGGAGAAACAAAGCAAGTAAAGATCTACAGGTCTCTAATAGTGGACAGCAATATAGTAGCGGCTGTTACAAAGGGTTTTACTTTTATTTTCGGAAGGCCCATACCAGTTGCTTGGTCTACCATGATTGTAGATCTGCCATTTTGGTAGCGACGTAGCTGCTGCCCACTAATTTTACATAGTAAATTTGTGAGCCAGCTACAAACCATTTCCACATAGGTAAACCGTACCTTTCAAGAATTAAAGGGCTTGTCTCACTACATCAATTCTGTTTTCTCAGTTTCATTTTTGAATTCAGGGGCGTGTTTACTGGCTTCCACTAGTCTGTCGTAGAAGCCAGGTCTGTAGCTATAGCGACCTGAGGAGCTGATGCAGCCCATTCAAGAGGGGATATCTAGGAATGGGTAGGACACTGTTAATGGACATATATTGCAAGATCTTTAACATAAAACTCAATCCAGAGGCTCGTTTCCATCATTGGCTCCATTAAGCTGGAGAAATTCTTAGTTGTTTTCTATAAAAGGTTTCATGTTTTTGCCTATTGATTTAGCTGGACTATAGGTTTTTGGTCAAATTTCTCTACTAACTAGTCATAAATTGCTAAAAATATAACAAACTCCGTCCTTGTACGATAGTTGGACTATGTTCAGATCAAGCCATCAGCATGAGATATCCACTGGTTAATCGTGTATTTTCTGCACATTTTCAATTTTGGAGGCATTTATTTAAGTAAATGACACATTTTGCATATTTTTGGTTTATTTTTTGAGACTATAATCTTTCTATATTTTTTTTCTATTCAGATTTCAAATCGGTGGCTTTTATGCTGTGTCTGTGTCTTATGATCTACAGTATGTTTTTTAGATTGAGTATATTTTAGACATCTATTGTCTAATCTATTGTCGGGGGAAGACACAAATTTTGATAAACATAGCTGCTGTCTTCCAAACACAGCACCACCCCCTGTCTATAGGTTATGTGAAATATTGCAGCTCAGCTGTATGTATGTAGTTCAGTAGAATTGTCCTGCAATACCAGACAAGCTATAAACAGATGTAGTGCTGTTTTAGGAATAGTTATAGGGGTTTTCTCACTACAAGAATTGCTTTTTATGTTAGAGAGCTTGCAAGTCACTTTGCAATATATGTCCATTAAACATGTCCTACCTATTCTGAGATATCCCCTCTTGTATGGGCTGCATCAGCTCCTCAGGTCACTATAGCTACAGACCTGTTCAATCTCTCATGATAGGCTGCCAGCACTGGTTGCTATAGCTACAGACCTGGCTTCTACTGCAGCCTAGTAGAAGCCAGTAAACGCCCCTGAATTCAAAATGAAACAAAAAAAAAAACAGGACTGAGGTAAGATGAATCAACTTACTGAGACAACCCCAGGAAGCTTACGCAATTCAGACCAGAGAAGATCTTGTTCAAAACATGCGTATATTCTGTATTTCAACTGTTGATTTCTGAAGGCTGCAGCCAATTCAGAGAGTATACAGTCGAGTCACATTATTACGACCACTTCCTGACTTTGATCTGACTTGGTGGGTACATGAGGTGTGTGATAGGCTGCCTGTACATATATCCCTCGATGCTGTAATGGGTAAAAAGGGCGATTTATCAGAGTTGCAAAAATGGATGTATATTGTCTTTCATGCCAATGGTGGTAGTATTTCTAAAACTGCACAGTTTGTCAACTGTTCCTGTGCTGAAAGTTAATTGCGATTGGACAAATAGCATCATTTTAAATAAGCGACGTGGAAACCACAGAGCACCACATGCCAAAGCCGTGAGAGGTGAATGTCTGATGTGAAAGTGCCCAACACACTACATTGAAGTAGCTCAATGCCAAAATGAACCAAAGGGTTACAAGCCGTGTCTAAAACAGTTTAGCGAACCCTACCGCATACAAGGCTGCAGACCTCCGCTGACTGCCAAAGGGTGGTCTTCTCTGATAAGTCACATTTTCTGCATTATTGAATGCGTGGATGTTGGCTTGTCAGGAGAAAATCAGAGAACAAAAACCCTGCAACCATTGCTGGAAGAATATAAACACATGGTAGCAGCATCTGGGGAATGTTTTCATGGCATTCTCTGGGCCCACTAAACAATGAGAAAAGCACTCTCAACCAGTTTGGTTATGAATCCATTCTTGCAGATCACATACATGCCAATTTTCTTTTCTGCAGCAGATGGGATCTTCCAGCAAGACAATGCGACATGTCACATAGAAAGACATTTTCTAAACTGGTTGGAAGAGCATGATCCAGACTGCAAAGTACTAACCTGAACCCCTAATTTCCCAGACTTGAACCCAATTAAGCATCTGTGGGACTAACTCGATTGCCGTGTTGGCTCTATGGATCCTCCAGCAGCTGTGGGACGCAGTCGGCTCCAGATACCTGTGACAACTTACCAGGACCTCATTGTGTCACTCCCAGCCCATCTGAATACTGTGGTTAATAATAAAGTGACTCGACTGTGTATGTGATTGCAATGAATTTGAGGGCAGTTCCATTTGCATAGAGTCCATCATATCACATGTGATACCACGCAAATGCTTTTATATGTATCCCAAGCCAAAATCTGTTAATATTTACACAGAGGAGAGACCCCAGTTAGTATTAATTGCTGTAGTCCGTTGCCCTGTAAGGGCATGTCCCCACGGCACGGGGTTTGCGGGCAGTTTTTCAGACGGTTTGCGGTTTTGCAGACCGTCTGAAAAACCAGCCGCAAACGAACACACCGGGCCGCTATGGAAAACCTGTGCAGCAGTCCCCACTGCACGGGTTTGCCGCCCGAAAAACATTGTGCATGTTCACTGTTCCGACCAGTTTTCGGACGCAATATTAACATGGGAAGGGGGAGGGCTTTTCTCCGCTCATCGCGGCCGTGGGGACAGCGCACAAACCGGACAAATTTCTCCTTTGCCGTGTAAATGGGCCCGAATCCTGCCCTGAAGGTGAATTTAAAGGACTGTATGGTCTATTTTATTACAGTGCTGGAGCCTATGGACATTTTAGATTTTGGCTTGCATTAGAATGTTACCAAAATATTGACCTGCGATAGTTTTAGCCACAACACTGTAAGGGCATGTCCCCACGGCACGGTTTTTCGGCCAGTTTCTCAGCCGGTTTGCGGTTTTTCAGACTGCCTGAAAAACCGGCCGAAAATGAGCACAATTGTGCTCTATGGAAAACCCGTGCAGCAGTCCCCACTGCATGGGTTTTCCGCCCGGCAGTTTTGCCGCCGGCCGGTATTTGTCCTGTGCCGTGGGGATGCACCCTAATGGATCAGTGACATCACATGCCATTGTGGTTTAACATCAAAATTTAAGATGTTAAGATATACTTAAAGTAATATACCAGATGCAACCCATGAGCAACAGTGGCACTAGAATTTTTGTAAAAAAAAAAAATTAACCAATCTTTGTTCTAATCCTGGACTAGCCCTGTAAAATAAAATGAAAATGGACTTTTGTGTTTTTTCTGAACTCTCTGTTTTCACTGTTGGAGAATGTAATGGTCTTGAGACTCTTGAACAATACACAGTGGAATAGTCATGGAAACCACACGTGTTTAGTCCACAGCTTTTGTTTGCTATTAATTTATACTATGATGTCATGATGGCTCCATTGTGTTCACTAGTCCTGGAAATAAAGCCAGATTTGCTGTAAATTGACAATTGTATTAGCCACTGAATAACGATAGTGACTGAATCTTCAATGAGCTCTTGACGGATGTTGCGAAAGGAATGTTTCTTTTTATTTATTTGCATAACAATGGTAAAATATATTGTAAAAGTCTGAGCCCTCAACTAAAAATAGTCAAAAATTTCTAAAAAATAAAATTATCCTGTCCTTGCACAGTTATTTATTTAAGTTAGGTTTACTTTGCATTTGTGATATATGTTAGGCATTTACAGCAAAAGAGATTGAGACATGTGCGCGGAGGCCATACAGCATATGTCAAAATTCAAAATCCGATGGCATTTTGATATTGCTGGACCACATTTTTTTAAGCAGGATTTGCATTTTCCGTTGGCCATGTTGCATATTCCGCTAAATATTAAGCCTGACGGTAAAAAATCCATGCCGTGTAGACTGCAGCACAGATTGTTCATGACTGTCTTTGCAGCATAGGGTACCGTCTAGTTTCGCAGATTCAAAATACTGAATCCGCCAAAAATCGGATTGTTGTATAGCCTCGATGTGATCGTAGACTGAAAGTGTGCCTTTTTGGCTGATCTACATCTCTAAACTGCAAAAAGAAGGTGTAGAATAGCAAAGTGACCTACACTATTCCATACATTAACATTCATTAAAACCTGTACATTAAAGATATGTTATTGTGTTTTTGTTATTGATGGATGTCCGTATTTGGCATCCATCTGAGGCATCCCTTGAACGTATATGTCCTGGCATGTATGTTAAATATACGTATTATAAAGAACTGACCTGAACTGCCATAGAGAAGGTGATACATAGATAGAAGTATAAGCCTGTGTTCACATACTACTCTAGACAAAGGAGATAGCCTACAACTAGGATTTCTATTGCAGCTTGGCCAATAGATCCTTGAGAAGTTTAGCTCTATCAACAGAGCTTCCATATATTACTATAATAAGAGTGCACAAATTACGGTATATTGCTGGTGCCTGTTTGGTTTTCGGAAGAAGGTAGACTGTTTTCTATGTAAGTGACAATTTCCTGCTTAAATGTTGAATGCATTGACTACCTGGCTTCCAAGACCTATCCCTTCATGACACCCACTCTTTCTTGTATTGCTGCATAGCTATATAGATGTTCCCTTTAAACAATGTTGTCTCCTTTAGAGCTTATGAACATCACAGACATTGGTTCCCTGCTAGGGACCCCAATCTTAAAGGGGTGTTCCCACTATGTATCAATAGAATATGCTATCAAAGTGCGATAGGTGTGGGTTTCACCTCTGGGAATCTCGTCTATCTTAAAAATGGGCCCCTGAAAGTTTCAGCTCAGTTTGGAAAGCCAGTCGTATTTGCGAATGACTCTCCATTCTGTTCTATGGAAGCCGCAGGTACAGTTGAACACACTGCTCAACTGTACCCGGGACACCATAGAACAGAATGGAGAGACATGTGCAAGTGAGACCGACCTTTCCATTCTGAGCGGACACTTTCAGAGACCTATTCCTGAGATAGGTGCTGGTCCCAACTGTGGCTTTGATGGCATATCCTATTAATATGCCATCAAAATGCACGGGGAAACCCTAAGCCATAAATAAAGAGCAGCTCTTATTTTGTCTGTCAAGGTAGTAGATGGTAAGCTATTCATTTCTATATCCTGCATTTTTGCAGCTGTCTCACTGGAGACAACCAGCGGCAGGAGGGGTGTGCACAATTTATAGACTTTAAGGGGGACATGTCTGAAAACTGTCTTGGTCTAAGACTTTTCTTGTTGCCCATAGCAACCAATCAGCGTTCCCCTTTCATTTCATATAGAGCTTTGAAGAAATGAAATGGGTGCTCTGATTGGTTGTTATGGGCAACAAGAAAAGTTTTAGACCAAGACAGTTTTCAGACATGTCCCCCAAAGTGTTTTGGCTTCAAATCTTTTTGCCAATTTGGTGATTTTCAGTGTCGATAAGAACATTAGGGATCGGTTGGGAAAGGAAGCAGCAGTAACCATTGAATGATTGTCCATCTCACTACTATCATGCTGAACTTCACCCCAAATCCTTGTAGAGTCGCTTGGCATATAAAGTACGGGCCCCTAAAATCCTGGGTTTAAAAGAAGAGATATTTACCAGCTTTTTGCAGTTATTTCTATTAATTTGAGTGGGAGTTCTGAGTAGAGCCGAGTGGATGCATTTGGATGTAAATGTTTCTTCTATGCAGAAATAATCTTTGGCCATGGCCCCAAGTTTCTTCTCCCTCTTGTAAAATTGTTTTCCTCTTTTTTTGCATACCTTGGCATACATGTTTGGATTCCCATCACGTGTGCCTGTGTGTTTTGATATGGAAGTACTTAATGGAAGAAAAATAGACCTAAATGCATAGGGGTGTATTCGTCCACTCGAAGATCTTATCTGGATAGTGATAAAAGATCTAATTGTGCAGTTTCCTATGATGGTGAGGCATTAGAACAACTTGATTGCAACACTCAAATGCTTATTGTAAGCCAAGGTGCATTAGAAAGTTAACTTCAAAACCAATTAGTTGTAGTTGACAGGCATGATTGTATTCCTCCATATACTTAGGAGCTACTTCAACTTGTGTACAGTAAATTGCTATATAAGCAGTTCCGTGTGGATCAGCTTGGTTTGCTGTTCTCTCACTGCTCTTGTGCATCTGGTTTCTGGTCAACAAAAGATCTCTCATCTATAATCACTGCTGCTTCTCCCACTGCTTCAACAGGTGCTGGCTGGAAGTCACATCACTTTGCTTTAGGTGTAGGTTCACACAGATGACCGTTAAAGGGGTTTTCTCACTACAAAGATCATGTCTCTAATGACGGGGACAGTAAAAATAAGCACTTTTGTAATTGGTTTGCATTACCTAAGTCACTTAGTATAGTAGATATGAGCTAATCTGTGCATCTACAGCTATTTCTGCAGCTGCTGGTTGGGACAAACCCCCTTTTCTGTGATTGGCTGGCTGATATTTCATTCAGCCTGTTGGGACACTCCCCTGGATGGGAAACGCCCCCTGCGCTGTGATTGGCTGCCTGCACTCTATGTGTTTACTCCCCTCTGAGCTGTAAGAAACGAGCTGCCTGAGATGGCTGAGTGTCTGTATAACGAAGGCTGTCTCAGCTCCTCTCTATGTGCTGGCTCTCCAGTGATAGTTCTATGTACTGAGTAACTGCTAGATTCACTCTCCCCTCATATAACACAGTCTTATACCCTATGCTCCCCCCCATATAACAGCCTTACACAGTCTGCTGTACCTCCTGCCTGAAAACAGAGGGTGAGAGGGGGACAGAGAGCATTTCTCACACTTGTTTCATCAGTTCAGGCTGTGTGTATAACAGCAATTACACTAATACAGAGGAGTTCTGGTTACAAGGAGCTTGTGCAGCCTGGAGCTGCGAACTCTGCAGCCAGAAGAATAGCAGGAGGTTTGTAGAGCTATGACATCCTCTCCCTACCTCTGCTAACACAGAATGATGATGTCATAGCTCTTCAGTGAGGGGAGACTCGCCTCCTGGCAGGAGAAACACGCCTACTGAGAGGAGAGACTCACCCCTGTATTTGAAACTGAAGCTTTCGTACACTTGAGCTGATTCTATCAAACGATAAAACCCCTTTAATGGTGAAAATATGTTGGCACTGATTCAGCGTTGAAGCCATATATAAAATGCATGCTGTTTCAGATCTGTCCGGATTTTCAGTTGTTGATGATGATTCAATGCTGGATTTAAAGGCAGATTTCAGGATCCATATAATATGTGAGGATTCCACTCTGAAATGCAGTTCAATACTGAATCTGCCTCAAGAATTGACATTTCTTTTATTTTTTCAGAGTCTGGGAAAAACAATGTCTGCACTGAGACATTCATTTTCCATTGGAAACAATGGAATGTAGATTTCAATCAGATATAGCGCTAAATCCAAGTCTGAATCGTCATCTAAATTGTTTGTGTTGACATACCCTAACTGAGTTTCTGCCCCACCCCAACAGGAAGTTGGTAAATAGTGTTCTGCTCTTTCTTGCAGAACACACCTCAGTGACCAAGTGTGATGAATGTAACAAATAGTTAAAGCACTAGGTCATGTGAGGTCAGGGCGCCTAAATTAAGAATCAACTTTGGTGCATGGGAGGTGAGTCCTATAGCAGGGGGCCACTGCTTCAAAAGACCTTCCCATGTTCATTTCACACCTCTAACAGACCTCCTGGAACTAAGGCATCCTGACCTTGCAGCTAGACAGAGATGAGAAGCTGATCAAAGACTTTAGCCAGACACTTGGGAGCCTTGATTTTATAAAGAATTATGGAATTGCTACTCATTGCACCCGCATTTTGGTTCCATATTTGAGAACTCGGGAACGGGGGTATGCATTTCTGCGTGTTCCTTCTGTCCTGGTTGGTATCAGAATGTAGCTGGGATTCAGCCGAGTCCAATGATACCAGCACCGCTTTTCTGTGACCCTCTTGGAAGAAGTCTGGTGGGTTATAGGTCCAATCATAGGTTATAGGGGTTATAGGTCCAAGCACTTGGCCCAGACAGGTGGCGGGGGCATCAAACCATCATAGGGGTTTGATGGGGAGGGAAGGGGCTGTGACCAACTAAGGTTAAAAGCATGTGCCAACCAGTAGCTGGTTGTTGTCTTTTGGCAGGGGAGGGGATGTTATGCCAGCTAGCATATGGGCAGGAACTTGCTTGCATCTCACGCCCCCATGTGGCTGCACAGCGTTAAGGCCTAACACCAGGTAACTGACTTTTACTGTCTGTAACCTCATACCTGTATTTGCATATATGCTCATTGTATATATCTGTACCCACTGTGTATGTAGGGTCTTGTCTAGTGTGCCTTTAAGGCATTTAAATAGGCAAACTTAATCTTGGGCTGCTCTTTTATTTCGATCCACGTCCGTGTTCTCGGTTTTGTGTTATACGCTACCAGGGTTGGTTTCTGGCCTGACATAATCCCGTTAACGGACCGGGCTCATATCTATTTAGGAACTGGTAGCAGTCTACCCATCTTGCAGAATCCTGTTTCACTTGCGCTAGTGAAAAGGGGTCTCCCAGCCAGACAGGGTTGTGGGCGAGTGTTGTGTCACGCCGATGGTCCCGTGGGCTATCCTCTCTCACTCCCTGTGTCCCCATGGAGAGCAGATGTCTGTGAAACGGAGTCCAGTTGATCTTACTCCCCCCTGTAGGATGCGGAACATCACGTATGCGTCACATATTGGTTCTTGTGTCAGACCGTGGCCAGAGGGTCCTCCTGACACGTCGGCCAATGAACAGAGGCTGTTTTTGACACCAAGATAAAAACTTGTCAAAAGCAAATCAAATTCTGAAATCTTATAGAATTCAGATGCCGCCTGACTAGTTTCACCATGCCTACACAAGTGGGTTCACTCCACTC
Organism: Phyllomedusa bahiana; assembly: GCA_025379985.1. Taxonomy (NCBI): domain Eukaryota; kingdom Metazoa; phylum Chordata; class Amphibia; order Anura; family Hylidae; genus Phyllomedusa; species Phyllomedusa bahiana. The sequence continues at coordinate 73,687 of JAODAL010012439.1, read as the reverse complement.
CACTCTGATTCAATACTTTCTAAAATGAACATAAAATTAGTTTATTTGCAATTATTCTGCATAGAAACTGTAGACAGAAAATGGTTGAAAATTTGAATCAAAGTAATTTGCAAAGTTGCTTCATTTGTCTTATTGTAGATAAAGCAATACAAATTTGTTGTGAAAGTGCAAATCTACTAACTCGTGACATCACAAATTGTAAGCTTCGATGAGCATGCTACTAAAATGGATTTTGCCACGAAGTAAAATTGACGTGGCAAGCTTCCAAATTAAATAATAAACATTTTCACCATTCATCGTTATTTATAATTCTGCACCGTTTATGTCTTAGCTGCGCCTTTTAGTGATCCATTGTTTACAGCTCATCTCCAGGGGATACGACCAGGGCTGAGAGCTTCTCCTTCCTTGTCGCACATGCCCAGACATCACCTTTCCTCTCAGGCACCTACTGAGTGTTCAAACCCCAGGTGCTGTCACTGTACTAGTAATTAGTCAAACAGTGCAAATAAAAAAGAAACCTCAATGAGGTATGTACATTGATAAAGAGAAAAAAAAAATCCACAGGTTTGGTTCCTGCAGGGATTTGAACCGAGGACCCTTGTGCTGTGAAGCAAAAATGTTATCACTGAGCTACAATGTAGTCTGTTTATGTGTAGAACTTTAAGTAACTATTCTTTGAGACAAGAGAGGAAAGGCCTGGTGATGTCATCCTACTGGGTCACATGATATGTAATTCAAACAAATCACACACGCCCCCTTCTTAGCACACAGAGCTGAAGAGCTGGATGCAGGAGGTATGAAATGAGATTGTGGAAAAACCCCTTTAAAGAGATTTTTCCCATTGGGCTGTTTCACAGAGCCTGCTCTTCATAGCCAATTAATGGTCAGGCTGTAGGCGGTTCTACAGCAGTGACTGACATTTCAGCTCTGCTATTCCTAGCTGAGCCTGTTAGAGGGACATTGGTGATGATTTCCAATTATATACATAATAAATAAAACCAATATCTTGTGGATAACGCCTTTAAATTTCTCTGAATAATAAATTAATGTTAACCAATGTGATGGGAATACTCCTTTAAGCTTGCAGGCTAACACATTGGGTTGAACCAAACGGGGATATTGTAAGGACAGTTTCATGTATCTATATAGCCCTGCTCACCCCTCTTCGGGTCCTACTGAAGACTATACTTGTAGCCTATAAAAAAAAAAAATCCAGTTTGATCTTTGTGTGTTTATCTTACAACTAACACCATAAGAGCAATTTCATCTCTGTTTATTGTGATCTTTATACTAAAACTATAGCTAAATAATACACAATTAAGACTGCATGAATAGTCCACCACACTAAGCCTGGATAATATTATTGGTGCAGTAAATCCCAGTTTGCCAATTATTATATTCTAGACCTACTTGTAAAGCGTATGAAGATATTATCATGTTACCAGCTCCATACATCTTACACTAATGGCATATCATAAAAGATTCTCTTCAGCCGAAAAAAATCAGTTTTTCTCTCTTCATCTGTTTGAAGTGAGAAATAAATGATTAAAAACCGTTATTCGTACTGCTAAGTGTCAAAGAGAAAGTACTGCTTAAATGTGGAAAACAATACTTTTGATTTATGGTCCGGAAAAGAGCTGGGCTTCGGTAAAAGGTGGATAAGTTTAGACTACTACTTGGCAGGGTCAGATGGAAATCAGCGTGGTCCTTTTGTCTGAAATTTCACTCAGTGCTTGGTACAACTAAAAATAGAAAATGTTTTAAGGGAAATATACCAGTGAGAGTCTCCAAAAGGAGATGAGAAATCTGACAAATAGTATTTCCGTTCCAAGCATTGGAATCCCCATAAATCCTGTTCTTATGTAGCTAAAACAGAACACAATCTTTTTTTTTTTTTTTTTTTTTGCAAGTCTGTCGACTGTTTTTTATGATTTACAACCCATGTAAATTGTGTCTTCCAAAAAACGGATTTTTAAAAACTCTTACAAGGATATTGTGTGGTAGTCATTCATTCATAATGGTCACCAAATAGCAGGTAGACAAAGTCACATCCAGACCTTCAGGTCTACACATTACACAGGTACATAGCCCATTATTTTTGACAGGCTCACTGTAGTACCTAATTTCCCCTGTGGTGGCGCTGCAAAGGAATTAAACGGTTTCCACTATGAATCACAATTGATTGCTAATGGTCCCAGCAGTGAGACACTCTTTGACCAGATTAGTGGGTCTTTAAGAAAAAAACTAAATTGTCAGCACCTCCCAAAACTGCAAACTAGCACAGGTGCAAGCTGACATGGCTGCAAAGCAAATGAACCCCCCCCCCCAAAACTGGACAGCAGCACTTTGCCAACGCTAGGAGGCGAACACTGAATACATGATTATTACATATAGCTGAAATGCATTTTGAAATAAAAGACTAAAACTCTAGGCTCTTAAAGGGATTTTCCCACCATAGACAATGATGGCATATCAATAGGATATCCAGTCAATGTCTAATATGTGTGGGTCTCACCTCTAAGCAAGCCCCAAAACCTTTACATTTTAAGCAGAGATGGTTGGATCCCCCGCCCATTAAAATCAATGGCAGTTCCTAATACAGCCGAAATAGAACGTGTTTTTTTTTTGTTTTTTTTTAACAAAACTGTTATGCCCTATCTACCAACTGCAACATGGCCTCAAATGGGGACCTACTCTAACCCTCCCCTTTCTGTGCCTTTCCAGGCCTCCATATCTTTCAGGGCATGAGGATCCCAGCTATAATCTGTTCTGATTAAAAACAGCTGAATGGATGGGCATAGTGCACGACCAAAATGGAGGCAGCCACTCCTCCATGTAGTCTATGTCCAAAGCTTTGTTCTTTTAAACAAATATTTGAACTTCAACAACTTCATCTTGTACAAAAAATGTTGCCTTTGGTTATAATTTCTATTTTCAAAAGCAACATTTAGTTTTGCAAATCAAAAAAAAAATTGTTCAAAAAAAATCACAAATGCACACTGGTGTGGCAGCAATATATATATATATATATATATATATATATATATATATATATATATTAAAATATCAAAAAACAGTGGCACACTATGGATTAAAGAAACTATCAAAAGGGACATAGGAATTTTGGAAAGAGCATCACTGCTAGCTAGGATACATGAACAAAATTTTTGAGGTTCTTAGTTCACACTTCTGGCCAAAACTGCCTCCATTTTGGTTTTTGCACCCCACCCACCTTCTCAGGTTTTAAATCGGTGTGCTTTGAAGCAGGTATCATCGCTCCCTGAAGTGTGCTGGTCTGAACAGGATCCAATAGAGAGGTAACAATAGCGTAGGACCCACCTGCATTTGAGGTCCCCTTGGAGATTGGGAGGTGGGCTTGAGCACGAAGAACTAAGAACCTCAAACATTTTTTTCATGTATCCTAGTTAGCAGTGATGCTCTTTCCAAAATTCCTATGTCCCTTGTGATAGTTTCTTTAGTCCATAGTGTGCCACTGTTTTTTGAATTTATAATTTCTAGTTTACCTTTTTCTTCACTTTGTCTCCTTTTTAAATTAGAGATTCACTTTTAGAAGCAACTTTCAAATATTATAGATTTTCTGTAGGCACTTCAGTGGCAGTTTTCAATTCCCTGCTGTTCTTCTGGAGGCACAGATTGCCACCGAAAGATCATGACCGAGGACATCCTGCAATTCGATGACTGGTTTGCAGAGGAAATATTAAATTCCCTGCCCTACTTCAAGTTATTATTGGGAATTTCCCCCAGGGAGGTAGTCTACTTCAGCTGGAGCCGTCCCACACTGCTCTATCTGCAATGGAAAACCAAGCAAGGCAAGACCTGCCCTTGTAGCACAACGAACCCAGCATTCTGTCAAAATGGAGAGGGATATGAGAGGAGTCCAATCTCCCCTGTAAGTCTTGTGTATATATACATATATTTTTACAATGTGCACATGGAGCCCTGTAGGTTGTTATTATAAGGTTGCATCTACATAGGATAGAACTGCTGTGAAATTTCTGCTTTGTGTCATCAAGTAAATCCACTGCCGAAAATGTAAAGCAAATTGAATTAAAAGTGAACCCGCCAGGTTAGTCCTGCTACCTTATCTGAGGACGGTGAGTGATAGAGGAAGAGAAACCGAGCTCTGTGATGATAGAGGTTTCTATGATTTTAAAGCAAAATTTCTTGGTAAAAAACCTGGAAAATACTGAAAGTAAAAGTTCTGACTACATAACCCTCGTACAGTGAAAGACAGCTTTCCCTGTATCAGTGTGTGTACAAAGCAAACTGTCAGTCACTGTATGTGGGCGGGGTAAGCAGGACTCCCACTGTCTCTTAAGGAGTCTGGTCAGTATTTTCTTTGCTTTTTACTCAGAAATCCTGCTCCGAATCCTATAAATGATTACAGAGCTCAACTTTCCTTCTATCACATCCTGTTGTCAGACAAGGGAACATAGACCACCTGACAGGTTCCCTTAGAATAAATAGGGGAACAAACAGTCAATGGGGTACATTCACTAAAAAGATTGCCTTATAAATTTGTCGTAAAAAGCACCAAAAAGTGGCACCTTTTGGCATATTTTTGGTGCAGCAACATTATGTATTATAGATATTTTTAACAGTTTAAAAAAGGGTGTGGACTCACATGGTAGGGGCATGACTTTGATTAAAATTTCCGTACCAAAAATGGACCAGAATTACGCTAAAATTCTGGCATCAAATTTAGCTGCCCAGTAAGTCAAATAGAGATTGGTCTAAAAAATTTATATACGTTTAAATATGTGCCAGATGTATCAAACTCCATTCTGATCAATTTGATGTGTTTTTAGACCGCCTGTCTGTTTACACTGCAAAACTTTTAGACCGCGATTGTAAATGTGCCCCAAAGAGTTTAATTCACATTTGTAGATTTCCACAGCAAAATATTTAGATAGTAGATAACAGAGAAAATTTACAATTAATCAGCAGTGTTTCCACAATATGAGTTGACATAATATGGATTTAAACATATGGCTGTTCCTCACATGTCTGTTTAACCCAGGACAGGTATTCTGGTGTTCAAGGTAAATAAAGGGCTATATTATGTCCCTCCCCAATGTCAAATTCAACCCATTCCATACCTCTTTGCATCTCCTTTTTGGTCTAGGATAAAGTGGCGCCTTCGGCGGTTGCCTACTTTCGCTTACCCATTGTCCCGGCCCCAGTTTAACCCTTAACATACCAGGCCTAGGTCGTCAATGTTGTTCTCAATCTGTCAGGTGGGTGTGTCCCTGCACAGTCTGACATTGTCCAATCAGTGCTTTCTGAGTCTGTGTATGCAGGAACACGCCCCTTTAGAAACTGTAATGGTCACACCCAGCTGACAGGTTCAGTAATGAATTTCTAGCAGGAATAACAGAAACAGCACAACACAGAGTTCTAAGAGACGATGCTCCAGAATTGTCATAGGGAACACAAGGATTTACTAAAACAGTTATGTCAGGAGATTTGACGGGTCAATTTTTGTTCAAATTCTTTGCCAATTTTTTTTATCCAGTTTGTGGATGAGATTTGTTAAAATTTCATGCATTTTTCTAGTAAAGGAATACATTGTAAATTTCCTGCCTGCAGATCTGCAGTGGAAAATCTGCTACATACTGTATGTGTCATGCATGGTTCTATAGGATTTCTATGTGCTGCCTCTACAATATGAAATGCAATGGTGAATCCTGTACAGAATTGGAGGCACGTGGGCTCTCAGTATGTGTCTATTACTGTTCTGTAGTTATAGGTAAACTGCCTGAATATCCTGGGATGTCTGTTATAACTGGAGTGTAACCATCCTGAAATGACAGGGATTTATTTGCTTACTAAGGAATCTTCCATCCAAATAGAATATTTCCTGTGCTAATTACTCAGTGGGCTTGTGATGCGTGTTATGCATTTTGGTTTGGAGCATAGCCATGTGGGAATTGTAGTAACCATGGTTATACTGTTCTCTGCTGATGATTCTCATGGTTGATTGGCAGCTTCTTCGTTTAGACCTGCAGTACTGAGTAATTATTATATACTGTTGGTGCTACGTCAAATAATAAGGCTATTTGCCTTCATTGTCCTTGGATATTAGTCGGGGGATTCCACTTTTATAGGAGTAAACACCATGAAGCCAATGAGTCAAACCATTCTCATAAACTCGCCGTAGACTATTGGAATGTCCTGAATTTCCAGACTATCTGGTAAACTACAGGTTGATGGAGAACAGGTATGGTTTCTTCCTTGAAGCTGTCACTTTTCATAGGCTTGAAGAGGTTGTCCAACACAAGTATATTTGGCTGCTTTTTCCAAAAATTGTTCCCCACCTTGTATGTGATATTGTAAAGTGGCCCCATTCAATTCAATGGCATTGAGCTGAAAAGAGACGCAACCTATGGACAGGTGTGGTGCTGTACTTAGATGCAGCAATGCTTTTCTATTCCTGTTCTACAAAATGCCTTCTCAAATAGTTTACTGTGGTTTCTTAAGTTACAAAATTGGGCTCTGTTCACATCACATTATTCTTCCACATTTACGGTGTATGCCAAGAAAGCTCCCCACATGGACACTAAACATGTCATTAGGCTTTGGCAAGTAGGTGCCAACATAGTGTCCTCACAATGGCACATTATGAATAGCAGTTGCCATCTGTCATAGGTTTTCATTAAAAGGGATTTGCCAGGACGCCAGTTACTTACCTCTTATCAGCATGGGAGTAGAATATAAACAAATCATGCTGCGTCATGAAGGCTGTAGGGGAGAGAGGGAGGGGGTGAGCAAGGAGTGAGGAATAAGGGAGCATCTCAAAACTTAAAGGGGTTGTCTCACTATGAAGATCATAGTTGAAAATGTGGGGACCAAAAATCTAAGGATGTACGTCCTTGGTTACTATTGGCAAAGTGCTACGGTTTTAGAGAATGAGCTAGTTTACATGTGCTTAGCAACGGTGTTTGTTTACTGGTCAGGGAAGCATTCTGTCCTGCCCAGGTTGTGCACATGCAAAGGAAAGGCAGTGAAGAGGAGGGGCAGGGTGTGTGTATTGGCAGGTAAGGAAGAGAAGCAGTGAGAGGACATGCAGGGGGGTTGTGTGTATTATATCCTCTTCACTGCTTCTCCTCCTTGCCTGCCAATACACACATCCCTGCCCCTCCTCTTAACTGCCTTTCCTTTGCATGTGCCCGACCTGGGCAGGACAGAATGCTTCGCTGACCAGTAAACAAACACCGTTGCTAAGCACATGTAAACCAGCCCGTTTTCTAAAACCATAGCACTTTGCCAATAGTAACCAAGGATGTACATCCTTAGATTTTTGGTCCCCACATTTTCAACTATAATCTTCGTAGTGAGACAACCCCTTTAACTGAAATAATAACAGTACAACATTGGATTCTCAATACAGCAAGCCACAGCCTCATAGACTGCACTTTCTTCCCTGTCCCTTAAAAGCTCATTCATTTTCCCTGTCATCAGATAAGAAGTGTTTCACGCAAGCGCGGCCTGTCAGCTCCTCTGGTCCCTCTGGTCGTGTCTAGTGGAAGCTTTCAGGTAACTAAGGGGGATTGAGAAAGGCTATAGCTCTCAGAGTCTTCACTTTTTGTAATCACATATATTTAGAAAGGTGATTAAATACCCATTTTGGAGGTTCCCACATCAACATTACATGGTGGCAAAACCCATATGTACTTTGGGAGATTTTACCTGCAGTAACTGAGGTCATTAATTTGGAGTGAACAGGGCTGTAATTTGCCATAACTAGAAAAACATTTGTTTCCAAAGCCCTCAACGCATCGTCCCAAAGTAAGACAAAAGATAAAATAAGCAGAAATCTATATCCTTCTTTCAGAAAGTAAGAAATCACTCTTTACTAGTAGCAGAATAAGCTACCCCGGAACATGTAGTACCGCACCTTGCTGTATAGAGGCGCTACTAGGCAGCCAGACTGGGCCTGTACCTTAGTAGAATAGGTGTCTTACTAGAGAAATGTCCTTACTAGTTGCCTAGATCATATCTGCTGAAGATCTACAGTGTTGAATGTGGTCTCAAGTTACCATGGCCCAGGAAAGACCATTGCATGGTGAAGGTCATGTAACCTGAGGCCATTGGGTTAAAAGGGAATGATAGGAGAAGTCCACAGTTCAGGAGCCTCTTTTGTTAACCAAAGGTGAGGACAGATACCAAGCGCATCTCTATCACTTCAGATCCTATTTCCAGCTGTGTAATATTTCCTGCCTTCTGTGGGGGTGCTTCAGAAGAACCCCGTCATCGGCTTGAAGGGATTGGACCACGAATAACCTTTATCTCCTATCCACCGCATAGAACTTAAAGGGGTTGTCTCACTATGAAGATCATAGTTGAAAATGTGGGGACCAAAAATCTAAGGATGTACGTCCTTGGTTACTATGGTTTTAGAGAACGGGCTGGTGTACATGTGCTTAGCAACGGTGTTTGTTTACTGGTCAGGGAAGAATTCTGTCCTCCCCGGGTCATGCACATGCAAAGGAAAGGCATTTAAAAGGGGAGGGGCAGGGAGGAGAAGCAGTGAAGAGGATACAATACACACAACCCCCCTGCATGTCCTCTCACTGCTTCTCCTCCTTGCCTGCCAATACACACATCCCTGCGCCTCCTCTTAACTGCCTTTCCTTTGCATGTGCACGACCTGAGCAGGACAGAATGCTTTCCTGACCAGTAAACAAACACCGTTGCTAAGCACATGCAAACCAGCCCGTTCTTTAAAACCGTAGCACTTTGCCAATAGTAACCAAGGACGTACATCCTTAGATTTTTGGGCCCCACATTTTCAACTACAATCTTCGTAGTGAGACAACCCCTTTAAGGGTCTAATCAGTAGAAGTCCAACCTCTGGGACCCACACCAATTGTGAATCTACTGTTTGACTGGAGTGAAAGTCGTAAGTGAATTGCTGCTTCATTCATTATCTATGAGACTTCTGAAGATGACCAAGTACAGTGCTCAACTATCTCCGGCAGTGTAGTATTGCGCACTGGAGTCCCACAGTCCGACATGTGACTGCTGCTCCAGTCATACAGGGGTTCTGAAAGCCTCGTGATCTGGGGTAGAGTTTCTGCTAATTTGGACTCCCACCAATCGGACAGAATAGGACATAAGTATTATTTGTGGTCCAGCACATTAAATGCCAAGGGACTCCAAAGTGGACAACCCCTTTAAGATCATAACAGAGATAATTAGAACTTTATGTATCCTTTATGACATCCACTACTAATACCTCTGTCACGACCTTCCTTGTATTGAATCCCCAGAAGGTAGGGTGGGCTGTGTATTTAGGGGCTGGAGAGATATGTTAAGCACGTTTTACAAAATGTTTAGGTTAGTTGTGTCTGTTACAAGTGCAATCATTATCTGTAAATGGAAAGCAAAAACCACATCTCCATCACTATCAGGGTGGGAAATTGGTTAGCTCTTATTATCTGTTTGTTCTAGTTTTAGATTTGACTTCTTATTGCAATATTGAAAGAAAGTGAGCACTGGTAAGTACTGATTAGGCTCCTGTTACAATCTCTGTACAATGTACGGAGATCTTATGCTGATGGTTAATTGTCCATCACATAGGGAAGCTGTTGACCCAACATTTGTCCAGTGGACAGGCTTCTCTTTTGACCTCCCCATAAAGAGAAGAATTTATTATTTGATCTGTGGCAGTTTTTTGGTACTAAATAGTCAGCAATTATGGTGCACAGCAAATTTGCCCAACATTTATTTTGTTTTGTTTTTCATAGTAGATGGGGTTAACCAAGAGGGTCCAACAGATGTACTGTTACAACAGAAATGGCTGCAAACCAAAATTGAAATCTAGGCCTGACATGTAGATTTATATTGCTGATGTGAGGTGAACCAAGGAGGGACTATAGTTATTAAGAGGCATGTGTCTCTGATATATTTGAGTTTTTCAACAGTCTGGAGGCTTTTCATTATTGTATGTTGCATAGTTTTAAACTTTAAGGCAGGGCTGTGGAGTCGGCAAGCCGAAGCCCCGACTCTGACTCCTCAATTTCCCAAACCTCCGACTCCCGACTCCTGACTCCGACTCCTGACTCCCCCATACATGGCGCATGTTTAAGTGATAACTTTACTGTAGTAAAATGGTAACATCAGGCTGTTTATCACCTTATGATACAATAATCAAGCTATTTAGGTAGAACAGACACTGACCAGCAAAAGGGTAACAATGTTTTGATCTTTTGAACATTTGTGGGTAGATTTGAAGAAAAAGCTGTGTTTGTATCCAAGTCCAGTCTGCACCAACATTGGGAATGTGTAGAAGAGACCTGGGATTAGATTTTGGTCAAGATATGCTTGAATCTGATTCAGAGCCCAGAAGGATTCAGGCAGTGTTGAAAACCAAAAGGTGGATTTACCCAAATACTAACAAAATAATAAAAATTAACACTTTGATTTTTAGGAGCAAAACTATAACTAAGCAGATGCTAAATACTTGCAAGTCAAATTTATGTATAAGATAGGTAAGATGACTGTATATAAAATTACAGTAGCGTCATGTACAAAGCTGTAGTGGATGGAGAGATATGGAGCCTGAAAGTCACAATTTCAAACCATTGTTACCATTTTGCTTGTCAGTGTAAAAATATATTTATTGGACATGACTTTAGGATACAAAAAAAATTGGAAATATGCAAAACGCTCCATTTGTGGAGTCTCTGAATTTGTTCTGAGAAATAGTATTGCCTCCATCAGATCCTGCATACATGACCTCACATCTGGTCTCATTATTTCCAGGCTAGAGAACGGCCTCTTTACACTAACTTGGGTTGGGGGCAAAGCGGTGACCACAGGGGTAAGATCTCTAACAATGTCGGTATAAAGGAATTGCCTCAGCCACAGTCCGTTTTGATGAATGGTTGAACTCTTCTACTTCTTTGAAAGCAGGTGAAAAATTTTGCTGAAATCTGTTTGCCCTGGGAGCAGAATCTTTTCCCCTGAGGCAGTGCTTTGCCTGCTCCATGTCATCAATTACACTCCTCATGTGATAAGGCTGAAGATATGGGAGCAGTAGCACTGGTCGGACCCAATTCCTCTTGCTCTTTGCACTGCATCGAACTAACTGGACCAACTTATTATATATTTTGGGAGTCGGTCCCTTTTATGATGACTCCGACTCCTGCAAAATAGGCACCAACTCTGACTCCACAGCCCTGCTTTAAGGCCCTGCCAGCACCTATTAACATTACTTATGTTTTATGAGATGGCTGAGGAGTCCAATCCTCGAGTCTTAGATCAATGGACAAAAGGGGCAAGCAGTTCCATTTGGGAGTTGCTTTTGCAAATCTGGGTTCTCCACCATATTCTTTCATTGTTGTCTTTTGACTACCTCATTGGAGAGGCAGTTATTCTCAAGATTCTCAGCTGCTTGATGGGTCATGCGGCAATATAAGAGATGATCTGTGGCCAGGGCTTCTTAGTTTTGTCAAGTTAGCCTTTTTTAAGTTAGGTCTGGATGGTGTCTTTAAATTACTTCCTCTGGCCACCCTCAGTTCTCTGGTCTTTTGTTGGTTGATAATAGAAAACTTGTCTGCTTAGACAGGTTTTGGGCATTTTGATGCAGAGTTGGTTTTGCAATGTCATGACTTCAATACAGGTTATATTGGCGTCTGCAAAGACACTGGAATTGGTCTTCTGCAGCCCTAACTGGGCACTTTCAGATTCTTACTTTTTCAGGAGGAATAACAAAAGAATGGGACCGTGCAGGTTCTAAGAAAACATGTCCAGAGTTCCGTAAAATCCGCCATGAATCTATGGCAGAGTGTTTTTTCCATACTGCAGGTTATTGAATCTGCATAGTAAAAATCTGCGCCATATAAACTATAGCACAGATTCTCATTAAATATATGTGAAGGCAGATTTCATACAGACAGTGGATATGTTTGGATAGTCCATTTAACATTTTTTTTAAAGGTTAGTCTGTTCAGTAATATTTATCCTTGTTTTACCCTACCTATGCACATAAGATGAAAGTTGTACAAACCCACAAAGTATCCAACCAAATTTTTCGTCTCAATGGCAGATGATGGGAACAAGGCATAGGCAAGTAGGGTCCTTCATTTTGCTGGGGGATAGGCTGCTGCTAGAGATGTCTGGCAATTGCTTTTTTCCCTCTCTCCATTGAGAACACATATGTCGTTGGCTGAGCAGAGTTGGGTAGGATCAGCTGTTGAAGATCTATGTGCAGCTTTAAGGTAGAAGTGCTGTCAGTAAGTGCAGTCTCGTGGGTCTTAGCTGCCCCTGTACAATTTGTCATGACCTATAGAAATTTACTTTGCATCGGATACAAATATGGACTATTTAGCTTTTTCTCAGGTTTATTTCTGTCTACATATTTACTTAATGAACGTCCACATAAAGCTACACTGCACATTTTACCAATATAATCTGTTTTTTGTGATAATAGCAAGGCTTGTTTTTACCATTGTTTTATTTTTACATCCAAAGACAGTGCTCCTCTTGTACATTTTCTGTGTCCTATTTAAAGGGGTTTTCTGGATGTTAATTTTTAAACTAAAGTTTAAGATACAAGGGCTGAAATAAAATTAAAAAAACCTCATACTCCCTATATATTTACCCTCGTTCCTGCACTGACATTCCAGGCTCCCTTCTCAGTCTTCTCTTTACTTTGGGTTGCGTTGGTCGGATCGTCACTGTTGCAGCCAATGGTTGACGTTAACGGTCACATTCCTCATCCTGACATAGCTGTTTAGAGGAGTATGCTCCAAACAGTGATGTCAGCAAATGGCATGTAAATTAAGTAGCCAGAAGGAAATAGAAGATCATGGAAATGGAGTCAGGAGCAACCACACTGGAACGGGGGTAAATATAAAAGTGACTGAGTTTTTGTTTTTATTTGATATCAGCGCAAGTATCTTAAACCTATTTAAAGGGGCTGTCTCACTACAAAGAATAGTTTTCAAAATGTAGGGAACACTAAATGAAGACATTTTCCAAATATATTGCTTTGTTAATCTTTTTTGTTAAGGGGGCTAAAAGTGATTTCATCACCTTCTGTGCTCTCTCGGTTCCCCCAAATGACCGACCTGGGGATTTTTCTTCCCCCTGTTTGTTTGTTCTGTCGGGATAGCAGGGGGTGTCGCGGTCCCCTCCGCCCTCCCGGGCCCCGGGGGGGCCCGCAACCCGGGGGGGCTGCCCCCCCCCGGGGGCCCCCACCAGGGGGTCGGGGGGCCCCGCGGGGCCCGGGGGACAAAGGGGGGGTCCGCCCCCTTGCCGGGGACTAAACCTGCCCCCCGGCCCCTTCCCGGTCCGGGGTCCTCTCCCCGGCCGGGGCCCGCGCGCCCCCCGTGTCCTAAGGGCGGCGGCGGACACCCGCGCTGTCTTCTCGAGGTTTTAAAGGGGCCCAAACCGCCCCCGAAAATTTGGGCTAATTGCCAGACGTTTCCCCCTATTTAAAGGGTTTCACATCCCAAAATTTCACCCCTTGCTGGATCTTTGTTGCTTCGTGCCTTAGCTAAAGCTTTTCCAAAGGGTATTTTTGGGGCCCTACCGTGTACCAGACCCTTGTTTGGGTTTCTCACTCCGAACCTCTGCTGCCTGCCCTGACCTTCTGCCTGTCCACGACCACAACCATTGCCGCCTCCCCTACCTTCTCCCTCCCCATGACTAAAAATTCTGGGACTAGGGACTTGTACCACGGCTGCCCCTCGGTCCCAAATCGAAAGCAAAGTCAAAAACCCAGGGGGGGCCCCGACCTTAGCCTCCCCGCCCCCAGCAAGTCCATCCCGCTTTGGGGCGGGCTCTGGTGAAAACCGGGGGTACTTAAAATTCCGTTCCCTGGCGTGGCTTAGCCTTTCCCATCGTTTTTGGGGTGGTCCAGGGGGTTTCCACCCCCCCAACCCCCGTTACAGTTAACCCAAAGCCATGGACCCCCCCAAGGTGCCCTTCCCCAAAGGGTCTAGGGGAAATTCTCACGAACGTTTTTGGGCCCAAACATCGCAGCAGATCGCCAACAGGCAAAGCAATTCCCCCGTCACTTTTCCCGCCCTTTGATGCCCCCCCCCCAAATTTCCCCCTGGCCCCCCCCCCCCCCCCACCCCCCCCGGAAACCCTGCCTCTTCCCCAAAGGGGTTCCCATCTTTTTCCCCCCCGGGTCCCGCTGGAAAACTTTTGGGTTTCCGGAAGCTTCGTCCTTCCTCTACCCTCCAATTTTTTTTGTTTTTTTTTTTTTTGGGGGACTCAAAGGGCTCTGCAGGGGTTTTTTATTACGAGTGCTCCATGAAAGTGAAGTGATGGCCCGTCATTTTTCCCACTAAAAGGGGTAAGGGGGCGTTCGTGGTGACCCTGCTTTTCCCGGGGAAAGGGCTTTTGGCCTGGGCGAAAAACCCCTTTTGGGGGCCAACGCCCCGTGACCCAAACCTACTTTTTCCCTCACTAAATTCCCGCAGGCGATTTCGGGAGCCCCCGCGAGCATCTTCCGCGGGGGGAACAGCGTTTACTGAACCCCCCGCCAAGGGGTTTTCCCTCCCCGAGGGGAATATGCGGTCCATTTTTCCGCCCCCAAACCCCGAGCAGTTCATGGAAGGGAACCCCGCTCTCTGCGCCCGTTTCAAAAAAGGGGGTTCTGCAACAGAAAAAAGCCCGCACTTGCGGAAAAAGACCCCCTTCTTTTTGTCCCGAACTTACCCAAACGGGTTTACCCGCATTGCGTGGGGTTCACGGAAAGAGAGAAAAGGGGGCTCAGCCAAAAGCGGGGGCTCGGCAAAAAGCCTCGCCCGTCTACCTCGTTTGGGCCCCCGCGTTTTCCCAAAAGGGCCCCTCCCTGCCTCCCCCCCACAGTTTGCTACAGAGGAACCCATGCAGGGGGCCGGGCCCATTGTCGGGGGGAAAGCGGCCCCCCGCCCCCGGATGGGAACCTTTGTCTCTACTGCCCAAAGCCCCGGCCCAAATTTCCGTAGGAGTTTTTCCGCAGGTCCCTCAGGGGGTGGGGGAAACGCTCGCACCTGGGTGGCGTGGGAAAGAGGCTTTCCCCAGGTCCCTCACCTTCCTCCCAGGGCTGTTGTTGCCGGAACAAAAACAACGGTTTCTGTCTATCTTTCCCCGGGGCCCTTTCCTTTTTCCCCGGGGACCCCGGGCGCCGCCGGGGCCTTTTAAAATTCACCCCTCCCTGGTGCACAAAAATCGCGGGCCAGTAACCCCCCGGGGGGGAAACCCTTTTTTATCTATCCGTCAGGGGGGGCTTTTTCAGTGACTCCATTCGGGGTTCCCCACCCGGGCCCGGTGACCCTCCCTTATTTTTTTTTTTCCACACGGAGAAGACCCCTTTCATGCCCTCCCCTCCGCGTCCCCGGCGTTTTCCCTTTTTGGGGCTGCCCGGGCTGCAACGTCACGCCCCTTGCATTTTGTTTGGGAAAAGCCCAGGTAAAAGCCCTGCGTTGGGGAAGGGGGAAAGTGCCAGGATTTTCTTTTTTGGTGGGGCCCCCCTCGCCCGGTGAAATCCCCCTTCCCAGTCGTTTTATCAATTTCTTTTGAAAGGGTTGCCCACCCGGGGGGGGAGTACCAGGTTTTTGGAGAGGGGTTTTTTGGGAGAAACAGGCTGAGAGGCTAAAAACCCCATCGGCCAAAGGGACTGGCCCTATCGACCCCCCTTCCCCGGGAAAAACCAGTCCCCCCTCGGGTTTAGGGCCCTACCCCTGTCCCCCCCCGTCCCAAAAAGGCCCCCGGGCCATGTCGGCCTATTCCAGGAAAATTTTTGAAGGGTTTTTTACGCAAGTTTTCCCTCCCCCCGGCCGGGGTTGGTTTCTTCTTCGCCCAGAAAAAAAGGTTTCCCTTTCCCCCGGTTTGTTTTTGACTACAGAGGGCTAAACAAGATCAGGGTGAAAAACCGCTACCCCCCTACCCCCGCCCTCTGAGCTATTGATCGCCTCCGTGGAGCCAAGGTCTTTACTAAATTGGGACCTACGAGGAGCCTAAAAACCTCATCAAAAATTCGCAAAGGGGATGAGGGGGAAAACGGCTTTCAACACATTTGGACGGACATTTTGAAATACTCGTGATGCCGTTCGGGGTAAAGGGAATGCCCCAGCTGTAATTTCGGGGTTCGTCAACGAGTGTTTCGAGACTTGCTGTAACCCGCGTTTATTTTTATCTTGGGGGCACATCCTGTTTTTTCCCCCCGAAATCCCCAAAACCCAACGGGGTAAAAGGGCGCCCGGTTTTTTGCGGGGCCCTGCGGGGGAAAAAATCGACCCGTTGCCAAGCTGGAGAAGTGTCGGTTCCCCCAGGGCCAGCCCTTTTTCCCTTTTCCCTTGGGGACAAAAGTTTTCCCTGAGGTCTGAGATGGGCCCCGGGTAAACTCTCCGCGATCCAGCAGTGGCCACGACCCGTCGCTCTCTGGGCGATTCAAAAGTTTCCCAGGATTTGCCCCAAATTTCACCCGGGCAGTTAATTTCCCCCATTCTCTACCTGGTGGCTCCCATCGTTTGGGTCCAAAACCCCCAAGAATGTAACCCCAGATGCTGGCCCCCCGTCGGGGGCCCAAGAGGCATTCTCCCGGCTGAAGACAATATTTCCCCCCCCCCCGCACCTATTTTGGTCCCGGGGCCCCGGTCCCCGAAAAAACCCTTCGCCTAAGGTGGGTGACTCTTTCCCTGGGAGCCGGGGGTGGCCCCGACCAGAAGGGCCCAAAACAAAAACCCCTTTACATTTGGGGGTTTTTTTTTAAAAGGGCCTTTTCCCGGCAGAAGTAATTACGTCCCTTGGAAAAACCCCGGGAAAATGTTGGGGCCATAAAATTTGGCCCTGGAAGAGTGGCGACATCTGTTGGAGGGGGGCTCAGCACCCCTTTGGGCATCTTTACAGACCATAAAAAAACTCCAATACCTCCAGGGCACTCAGCGTTTTAAACCCCCGCCAGGCCCCGGGGGTCTCGTTTTTTCTCGCGCTTTGATTTCAAGGGTACACTTCCGACCGGCCCCCAAAAATATCAAGGCGGACGCCCTCCCCCCCCCTTGCCGGCCTTGGGCATCACTGGGAGGAACCGTGTCACCCCAAAATCATAAGTCCTGAAAAGGGCCCGGGTTCATGTGGGCTCCTGGGATTCCGGAACATTCCCCAGGCAGAAAACCCACGTGGTCCCGCCTCAGGAGGAGGATTTGGGTTGGGGGGATAGGGTCTCTTCGGCCGGCCCCCCGGCGAACGGAAAACCCACGTTCATCTCGCGACACTTTTCCGGTGGCCAACCCCCGCTCCAAGAAACCCCCTCAAAGACTTCGTTCTTTTCCCGACAACCCCAAAGTGCCCAAAACAAGGTCCCCGCCCAAAAGGCCCCCCCGGTCTCTTTTCCCTCTGCCCCGTTCCGAGCCCCCATGGACACCAAAAAAGGGATGGAATTTATCACGGACCTTCCTCCTTCTTCGGGAAACCCCCGGTCATCTGGGGTGGGGCCCCTGAAACCCATTTTCTAAAATGTCCCCACTTTGTGCCGCTTCCCCCGGGGCTCCCTTCTTCTCCCCAATTGGCAGGGTACTTCTTCCATCCATCTTTCGTCCCCCCCCCCCCCCCCTTATGGTTCCTTTTAACCAATCCCACATCGTTTTTTCCCCCCCGAAGGGCCCTCCAATTTGTCCAAAAATTTGGCGTGCCCTGTGTTTTTTGGTTTCAAAAAAAAGCTAATTTCTCTTCTGCAAATTTATCCCCAGACAAAAAGGGCAAGTGGAGAGGGGGAAACCCGGGTCCTTGGGGGGTTTTTTCTACGGCACTTTCGTTTCCGGAAAGACAGGGCAAAATGGTCCGAATTGCTTTCCCTTTGGGGGCCCAGTTCTATATTAAACATCGGGGCTCCGGATAAACTGGCCCTTTTTCCCTTTTTCCTGGTGGCTATGGCCCCCTCAAACCCCCGCCCTCCCCCCCCTGGCTTGCCCCCCCGAGGTTTCCCCCCGTGGCAACCAAGGTTCAGGATATTTTGGGCTTTTGGCGAAGACTCGGGCAAACCTTCTCCAGGGTTCAAACCCCCTATGAAGACCCAGGGGTGATAAAGGGGGAAGACCTTCCCCCAAAGTTCCTCCCCGGGGAAAAAGATTGGGGCCCCTTTTCTAAAAAACCTACGGGCCCCCAAAATCCCCCCTTTTAAATTGGGGCCGCGTTTTCTGGGAAACCCCCCCGAATTCTTCCCCCCACCCCCTGAACCCCCCTTTTCCCCATTAAAACCGCCTCCCCCATCTCTCCGGGTTTTCCCCAACGCTTTAAACCCCCGTCCCCCCCTCCTAAAGCCTCGGTTTCCGAACCGGGGGTTTTCCCAGAGGAGGTCGCCCTCTCCTGTGCCCAAATCCCCTGAAATTCCCTTTTTAAATGGGAAAGGGCATCTTTTAAAAAGAAGATTGTCAGGGGGGAAGCCTTTTTTTTTTTGTTTGATTGGGGGGGGCCCTTTGGGCCCCCCCAAGAAGGGAGGTTTCCCGGGAAAACCCGGGGGGCCCCAAAAACCTGAAACCCCAAACCCTTTTCCTTTAAATTCCTTCAGCCTAAAAAGAGGGGGAGCCCCCCCCCCCCCAAGGGGGGGGTATCCCCCCCCCCCCTCCCCCCCCGGTACCCCCCCCGCCCGCCCCCCCCCGGGGCCCCCCGGGCCCCCCCCCCCCCCCACCCCCCCCCGGGGCCCCCCCCCCCGCCCCCCCCCCCCCCAGGGTCGGGTGCCCCCACTGGGGCCCCGGAAGGCGGGGTTTTCCCCGCCTGCCCCGGGGGGTCCCTGACCTCCCCTCCTGTGGGGCCCTCCCGGCCCCCCCTGCCGGGCCCAGGGGGGCGTGGCCCCTTCCAAAAGGCGCGCGCTCGTTCTTCCGAGGATTTAAAGGGCCATCGCCCCGCTAATTGGCTAATTGCCCGACTCTCCCATACTTATGGTCAAGCCACAATCACCCTTGCTGGATCTATGTAGGCCTCTGCCTTAGCTAAAGCGTTTCCTAAAGTGTTTCTTCGCCGCTAAAACCGTGTACCAGACCTCATGCTGTTACGTTTCTCGACTCCGAACCTTCTGCGCCTGCCCCTGACCTTCTGCCTGGCCCAGACTACGATTTCTCGGACTATGACTCTGTACCACCTGCATAGCACCTCGGCCGCCATCGCAAGCAAGTCACGTCAGGGGGGACCGACCTGGTAGCCTCTACGCCGCAGCAAGTCCATCCCCGCTTTTAGCGGCGGCGTCTTGTGAAAAGCCCGGGGCCTACTTAGATTCCCGTTCCCTGGCGTGCTTAGCTACAATCGCTTGCGTGTGGTCCAGTGGGGTCCACCACCCTGGCCGTTACAGATTGATGTAATCACACAGGTTCAATGCTGGCAGTGTGAGAGCTGTGTGGTGTTATCTGATCTTTTCAGACAAAAGGTCAGTAATTACCCTACTGTTTACTTTGCTCAGAAGCCTCTCTGAACCTTCAGAGAAGGTAATTTTATTTAATCTAGACTGAATAACAGAGCGAAGGTCAGTGAATACACAGAGCTCGTATGCTAATTACAGACAGCTTGACCAGGAAGTGACAGAGCAAAGCAGCATTATTTCATTCATGCAGCCTATGAAACTTTGAGATGAGACAACCCCTTTAAAGGAAAACCTGGACATCCACCTTACCTATTACCAGTCACTGTGTATGGACAGGAATAGGATTTCTAAACACCGTGTTGGGAGCACATGTGAGCATGGAGACAGATTCCTGGCTGCTTTCACCATGTGTATTTATCTTGCTACTGAAATAATGTACAAACAATTGTATTCTCAGCGGAATGATATGAATAAAATGTGTGTGAAGTTTCTTATTCAAATAAATTCCTGATTCCTCGAAGTCTGTCTTGAGTGCGGCAAATCATTGTATCTGAACTTCACAACGAGAAATGTTCTTTTGGTTGGACGCCAGATGGAAATGTTATGATTTCCTAAACATAATTATAAGCCTCCTGGTTTGCCCTTTACAAAGAAAACTGTTTAGTTATTAAAATGAAACAATAGACTTCAAGACAGGAGACCTAAGCTCCCCGTGTTCTCCTTAAGTCATAACATGGGTTGGCTGAGAAAAACAGAGAGCAAACAAAATGGTCATGAAATGTAGGGATCCTCGCAAATTGGACATTTCACCTAATTTTCACCGATAGATGTCATCTGTACCGAGGTCCAGGTGGCACTTATCTGCTGGTTCATAGGCATTCGGCACAGAGACCCTTTTAGGGAAATCTTATCATCAAGGTTGGCTTATGCCACATTCTGTTTTCTGTGTGATTCATCCAGAATCTGGAAGAAAACATCCCTATTTGCCTTTGCATTAGATCTAGGACATTTAGAGATGCAGTAAAGCCTAATGCACCAGTAGAATTATGTCAATTAAAAAAAAGTCTTAAGTGACTTGCCTTGAGTTTTCATTCATCTCCATTTATTTTTTTATGTGCCACTTTGAAGTATGTAGTCTCCCTTCTCTGTGACTGAGCAGCAGCATTTTCTGTTTGAAAGCATGTGCTCTGTTTTCTATCTCGTGTTGAAAGGCCCCTTGGTCACCTCATCTCCTGGCCTGGAAGCTCAGTAGTTCTGTGTTTCTCCACACTCAGGGGAAGCAACTGTGTCCTCAAATAGCATGTAGAACTTAAAGAAGCCCACAGAAAATGTAAGAAAAATACATGACAAAGGTGCCTATAGGAAGAGATTTAATTTTTTATTTCCACTCGACAACTCCTTTAATTTGGTTTCACCTCAAAGCAAAATCCCTTTGAGGCTGGCTTGTGGTTTGCTACAAACTGGCCTCATTGAACAGGGAGATGTTATGCTTATGCAGTTCTCCCCCATTAAAGTCTGTGGGAGTTCAGAGTATAGTCAATCATACTTGTTTAGCTATATAAGGAACTACTATGAAAAAGATTGGGTAGAACTGTGCAAGCGCGGCCATCTTCCCGTTCTCTGAGGCCGACTCCTCACCAGCCATGAGCCGGCCTCAGAAAGTGATTTCTCTTCAAAACCTCCTGAACGATACAAATCTTCCCTCTGATATTATTGGTCAATGGAGGTCAGTTTGAGTTTTCCAAGATGTAAAGGAACGTTGGAAATTCCAGCATGTTAGGGATTCTATTAGTAGGTCACTTTTTTTTTAATAAATAGCCATGAGTTTGATATGACCACCATGGACCAAAGTTTAAAGAGATCAGCTAGATATCTTCGTTTAGATGGAGGGATGGGGACCCCTAATAAAGAAGAACAAAGATGAAAACTGAGTGGGCAAGGGGTAAAAGAGGAGGCTTCTAGAGTAAGTCATATTGCAGCCTCAGAGACCTGACAGAGAAATCTGGCTTGCTCTAGCAGAATGGCAATACTGTAAGCTCTAAGGTTAGGCATTGCCGTTCCACCTTTTTATGGCTGAAAAAGAGCATGTCCTTTTTAAATTCTTGCTTTTCTGCTGTTTTCCCAAATAAATTCGACAGAAAAAGATTGAACATTATGTGGTAATAAGTGGGGATCCAGGATGAAGATATGGGATCGCCCTACACGTGTAGAAAAAAAAATTGGGTAGCAACGACATTTTTAAAAGAAAGTTGGAGAGAGGAATGATGGTTAATTTCTAATTCTAGTGACTGATATAGTTCTTTATAATTTAGTTTAATAGTTTGATCCGGTGAGGTAGTAACTTTAATACCTAGGTAATCTATGTAGTTTGAAGATCTTACAAGACCTAAATCCGCAAGGGAACGGTTTTGAGAAAGAAAATTTGTTAGAGGGACCGATTTTACATTTGTTGAACTTATAAAAGGACAAAGAAGAAAATAAATCTAACGTTTGCATAATTTCAGAGATAGACGAGTAAGGATTAGTGACCATAAGCATCACATTGTCTGCATATAAACTAATTTTATGAGCAGTATCGTTCACTTCTATGCCTGAAATTAAGGGATTAGTATGGATATGTTCTGCTGGTGGTTCCATACATAAAGCAAAGGGGATAGAGGGCAATCTTGTCTGGTACCATTTGAAAGTTCAAAGGTTGAAGAAACAAACCTTGAATTGAGTACTCTTGCTGAAGGACACGTATATAGAATTAAAATGGCATGTAGAATAGTCCCAGAAAAAACAGTGATCTATTACTAATGTTAAATATTTCCACTTGACCCTATCAAATGTTTTCTACGCATCCAATGATTAAAAAGCTGAGTCTTTTGTGGAAAAACTGCCAATTTGATCTAACTCTAGAAGACGTAGAGTTGCGTCTCTCTTGCTTGCCTGTCCTGAAGGAAACCCACTTGGACTTTGTGAATCAATTTGGGAAGTGTTGATACGATTGGGTATAATCTTAGTGTGTAATTTTAATAAGCACATTGGTCTGTAATTGACTGGGTTGTCTGTAGCTTTACCTGGTTTAGGAATGATGGTAATTGTGGCAGTAAAAAGTTATTTTAATGGATTTTTAGAAGAAACAAGGTCATTACATACCGTATATACTTGAGTATAAGCTGACACAAATATAAGCTGAGGCACCTAATTCTATCTCAAAAAACTGGGAAAACGTATTGACTCGAGTATAAGCCTAGGGCGGAAAATTCAGTGGCTACTGGTAAATTTCAAAAATAAAAATGGATACAAATAAAATTACGTAGGCAGGTATAAGCAGTTTAATGTCCCCCATAGGCAGGTATAGTCAGGGCTTTTAAAAAAAAAATTAAAATACAAGTACTCACCTCTCTCCCCCACTGCTCCTAGGTGCTCCGTCTTCTTTCCGCCACAGGGGGCATGAAGTCTTTAGGGGAGCTCTTGCTCTCTGCTCCGCAATAGTAGCCGAAAGGTGAATTGAGTGTCAGCTGTGTGCGCTCCCAGAGGAGTCGCATACAGTTGAAAATATCTCCGTCGGCGCTCAGGCCATGGCAGTGCCTGGATGCCGACGGGTGACTCGATTATAAGCCGAGAGAGGATTTTTCAGCACATTTTTTGTACTGAAAAACTCTGCTTATACTCAAGTATATGCTTGGTTAAGGATTGGGAAAGAATATCATAAAATAATTGATAATATTCATTGGTTATATCACCTGGGCCTGGAAATGTATTCACTTTCACACTACATATTACTTTTTGCAATTCCACCAGTGAGATGGACATATTCAGAGAATTAAAGTGGGAATTATCCAGCTTTGGCAAGGATAAGGAGGATAAAAATGAATCCATGGCCGCACTGGCAGGTAGAGGAATATTTTCAATTTCCTGTAGATTACATAGTTTGGAGTAAAAAAACAGCAAAATGAACTTCAATATCTATATGTTTGGGTGGTTCTATAGCATTGATTGGCATATAATTTCTTCTGTTTCTAGCTGATTCTGTTAGTGACATGAGTGCAGGAGGTTTGTAAACTGTAGTGCACAAGGCTACAGATCTCTAAAGGGTTAAAACTTATCAGTAATTTCCATTACTTACTGAGAAGATAAGGAACACAGCAGAAAGAAAGAGTCCTCATCCCAACCACTGCTCCTGCATGTAAGAGAAGAGAGAGATGGCCAGTAATTAGAGGAACTAGTCTGCAAAAGTAGGAGAAAAGATCTACTTCTAGTTGTGCAGGGATGCAAAATCAGAACAGTAATGTATTTGGTAATGGTCTTTATTTACCTTTGCCTTCATGTTTAAAGCTAATCAATGAAACAGGAAAACCCTTTTAAGTAAAACCACAGAAGGAAGGGCATTACATTGAGACTTAAAAATGGGTGCAGCATTCCTATGGAAACCCTTAAATCATTGGACCTCTAATATCACTTACATCTACTATATCTTCTATGAAGTGTTCTCTTCTATTTTTCACCCTTTTTTGTTGGCAGTCATACAGGAAAAAGAATAAGAGATTAAAGAAGAGGCCATTATACTTTTCCTCTCTGTCTGCCACCATGAGCTGTGGTCTTCCACAAATTGTGCTGTGGTTTCCATAAAATGGCTATACCCAGTTATTTGCAATATGATTAACTCCTTTCCTGTCCGCTAAAAGTTTTATGTATTGAGCTGGCATTGTGCATCCTATATGTAAATGGATTTGTAGATCAGGAGATAATCTGGAGTGTTAGATTAAGATTAGCATACATTACTCAGAGCTGTGTATGGCAAGTCTCTAAATTCATCAGCCATCCCTGGGATGTGGAGTAGTGTGAACAAACATGTATTTCTATTTGAGCCGTTCCTTAAAGGGGTTTTGCCGCGATCTCATTTCATACTTCCTGCATCCAGTTCTTCAGCTCTGTGTGCTCAGAAGGGGCGTGTGTGATTTGTTTGAATTGCATATCATGTGACCCATCAGGATGACATCACCAGGCCTTTCCTCTCTTTAGTTAAAGAAAGGTCTGTATATGTGGAGAACTGTAAGTAGCTACATTGTAGCTCAGAGGTAAAACGTTTGCCTCCAGGCACAAGGGTCCTTGGTTCAGATTTTTTTTTTCTTTATCAATGCACAGACCTCATTGAGGTTTCTTTTTCATATTTATTTGCACTGTTTGACTAATTACTAAGGAGTACAGAGGACAGGAGTAGAATAACAGCACCCAGGGTTTGAACACTCAGTAGCTGCCTGAGAGGAGAGGTGTTGTCTGAGCATATCTGGCCAGACAGAGGACCTCTCAGCCCTGGTCGTATCCCCTGGAGACGAGCTGTAAATAATGGATCACTAAAGGAGCAGCTAAGACAAAAACGGTGCAGAATTTTTAATAATGATAAATGGTGAAAATGTTTATTATTTAATTTACAAACTTCCCACGTCCATTTTACTTCGTGGCAAAACCCCTTTAATGTATAACTAAGTGTCTTCAAGGTGGACTTTCAGCCTAATGAAGATGCAATGGACTGATGCTGCAAGGGAAGAATTACCCTCCTCTACATAATGATATATTGCTCTGCTTCAGATAATTGCAATTGTAATTTTTTTTTGTCCCTTGAGGGGGTTGATACTTGTTTCTTACCTGAGCTGCTACTTATTGACCGTCAGTGTCAACAGAATAGTTAAAGGTTGGTTTTGACATCCTGTCTTTTTTTGGCCATATAAACCAGTAAGATGACTTTCCCCGGCAGATGTGCACTGTGTACTTTTCCTTTTGGGTGTGTGGTTTCTCACAAACTGTTGGCAAGAAGTGAGAACTGAGCGTGCTTTGTTATTATGTGGATCTGCAGCCTTGGATGAAATCATCAGCACACACACACCATTGAGGGCTGTTAGCAGCTTAGCTTAGTAATGCTTTTATTTTATGCGAGGAGCTCAATGCTGAAATGTAAGAGCGCTCCTTCTAATCGCCTGCTCAGTGAAGCAGCCGGAATACTAATGATCTGTATGTGACATACGTAAAGTGTGCGCTGTAGATGTTGAGTCACCTTGGAAGCTCTTGGTGATGAACATACGTTAGCAAGAGAGAAGAGAAGATGTTCTTGATGCTGATCCACTGCATTGAGAATGCAAGCTGTCAGTTCACCAGGAATCTGGTATAAAGAAATTGTCTAAAGGTTGCCCAGCACTGGGGAAAAAGGGTCTGGTTTTAACTAAAGCAAGACCACTCCTGTGTATGGGCTCTGTCTGGTATTGCAGTTCCACCCAATTTAGAGGGACACTTCCATTAAATTGCGGTATTTTTTTTTTATTTCGGTATTTCTGTAAAAAAGTTATCTATCTATGTACCTAGATATCTGTCTACCTACCTAGATATATAGATAGAAAATTTTTTCTTAATTTTTGGCAGTATTTTTTTTGGGGAGCGAGGTTGAAGGGGGCAGTCTTATGCAAAAAAAAATTACATTTAAAATCTTATCCATTTGTGATAATAGAGGTAAAACCTCTAAATGGCAGTTCAGAGTAATCTTAGTTTACTGTAGTTGCTGCAAGAAGTGCTTATCTACAAGTTAGTAGATAAGACATAATGGTTGCTCTCTTGTTCTCTGGACAGGCCTAGATAAAGATTAGACTACATGAGCAAAGATGAGCAAAGCATAAAAGGATAATGGCTTAATATTTCTCTGTACTGGGGGAGTTTGCAGCTTTCCTTACACTTATCGGGTCCTGCTGATGACGCTTACACCTCTTAGTGGACGTGAAGAAAACCATCGTGCAATCCTTGCTGCCATTTGTATCAGAGCTCACTGAGGGTCTATCAGAGATATAAAGCCAAAAGTCTTGTACATAGTATCACTTTAAAAAATTATATACAGAAAAACAACCTGTAATAGTCACATATTGCTTGTCGATATGTGGGCAAAAAATCTTTGATAGTGTTCTTTTAAATAAATAGGGAAGAGCTGCAATGCTGGATACAGTTCAAGGGGAAAAGTGGCACCGTTTCAGAAAATACACCCTCTTTCCTAACGATTTCCCTGTTAAAGTGGATCTGTGACATCTCCTGACAGGTCTGTTTTAGTAAATACTTTTTTTTGTGAAAATAACAATTCTGGAGCCTCTTCTCTTATAACTCTGTGTTGCTGTTCTTCTCTTATTCCTTCCAGAAATGTACTACTGAACCTGTCAGATGGGTGTCACCATTCTAGTTTTTAAAGGGTGTATCCTAGCACATACTGACTGTGAGCCCTGACTAGACCAGGTCAGACTAGAAATAATATTTGGCTTTGCACATCCAAAAACTTTTTTGAAAAAAATGATTATAGGTGCACACTGGTGTGGCAGCAATATACGTACACATTCCAATATCAGTAGCACTATCAACTAAAGAAACTATCAAAGGGGACATATGAATTTTTGAAAAAGCATTTCTGCTATGTAGGATACATGAAAATTTTTTCTTAGGTTCTTAGTTCACATTTTTGATCAAAACTGCTTAAGCCCATCTCCCGATCTTCACTCCCTGTAGTATGGAGGTCTGAACAGGCACTAAAGAGAGGAAACATTAGTTTAGGAACCCACCTGCATTTGAGGTCCCCTTGAAGATCGGGAGGTGGCTTAAGCAGTTTTGATAAAAAATGTGAACTAAGAACCTCAAAAAATTTTCATATATCCTAAATAGCAGAAATGCTTTTTCAAAAATTCCTATGTGCCTTTTGATAGTTTCTTTAATTGAAAATGTGCTGCTGATATTGGAATGTAGATGTCAGACTGTAATAATATTTTTTATTTATATGGCGCCATCATATTCTGCATCACTTTACAATGTAGAGGTTATAAGTACAGATTAAAAAACAAACATTAAACAGTAAAAAGCTATTAACAAATCAGACACAAGGTTCCCTGCTCGCAAGAGCTTCCAGTCTATAATGATGTATGAATGAGATGAAGGGTGAGAAGTGCTTGGTTTACATAATGGGCCAGCCATGTTTCATAAATATGAACTGATAATATAGCCAAGCACACTCTCCTGCTTCAGACAAGCAGACATTGTGGTCAGAAGGTAGAACAGTTATCTAGTAGCGACTCGGTGTGAAGATAAAACTGATGCATTGTACTACATCACTAGATTCAATAATCAATATTACTTATGCCAAATTTGTATAAAATGCTGTATCAATGTACAGGCCCATACTGACCCACAAGGAATCAAGGAAAACTACCTTATGGCCTTGGGGGCATGTTGGATCTTTGGGCATGGCAGGACTGGGGCAGCTTTTCAAGGAAAAAAAACAGAGAAAGAGAGGCAGGAATCAAGTATAGTCATGTACAGTAGCTGTAGGATGGGCCCCAAGAAGTATAGTCATGTACAGTAGCTGTAGGATGGACCCCAAGAATCACCTCCACTGATGGGCCCCACGAATCACCTCCACTGATGGGCCCCACGAATCACCTCCACTGGTGGGCCCCAAGAATCACCTCCACTGGTGGGCCCCAAGAATCACCTCCACTGGTGGGCCCCCAAGAACCGCCTCCACCGGTGGGCCCCCAAGAACCGCCTCCACCGGTGGGCCCCCAAGAACCGCCTCCACCGGTGGGCCCCCAAGAACCGCCTCCACCGGTGGGCCACCCAAGACTCACCTCCACGGTGGGCCACCAAGACTCACCTCCACGGGTGGGCCATTAAGACTCACCTCCACCGGTGGGCCACCAAGACTCACCTACTCCGGTTGGCCACCAAGAATCACCTCCTCCGGTGGGCCACTAAGAATCATCTCCATTGGTGGGCCCCAAGAACCATCTCCACTGGTGGGCCCCAGGCACCCCAGTCCAAAACTATCTATGTATAAAGTGATATGGCATTGATTTGGTCAGGACACATGTCGTCCTCTCTCACAGCTATGGCTTTTCTTACAATGACGTTTTACATTCATACATGTAGTGGTGTTTCCCCACATACAGAAGTAATAGCCCATTTTGGGAAGTTTTGGAGTTATTCGCCAGCTTTCTGCACCACATTCTATTTCTTCTTTTTAATATACTCCCCTGTCCTCTCCTACGTTCCCGATCGCTCTCCTGTTGACTAGTAACGTGTGTTGTCTGAGATGTGTCCTTGTTTACTGGGCACCGCATCGCCCAGTGTCATGTTCTTGGAGAGAAGTCAGTCTGATATCTGTCAGCCGTGCACGTACAGTGGATAAATATAGACCCTGTACAAGTTGTAGGTGTGATTACACAGTGAGGCTAAAAATGACCCCTTTCATACCTCAGCCTAAAAACAGTGGGCGTTCTGTAATGCAGAACCACACCGAGCTTCACGGGGATTTTTATCCGTTTGGAGCATCAGTTCTGTTAAAAACTCTATGTTAGACTGGCAGAGTGTGTGATTATGCTGCAGCGACTCCTATTACCTGGACTATATACCCTGGACTTAATATACCTTCTGGACTCCTAACCTCAAGCTTATGGAGACCACCGCGATTTGCTGGGGGCGAATGAGCGTGGTCAACTTTATAAAGGGGCTTGGTAGGTCACAATGTGTATTGGTAACCTCAGTGTGCATGTGTGAGGGTCGTGTTATTAGTGGTTTTCTATAGTGCATTTAGGTACTGACTCGTCTTGTTGACTCCTGGATCAGATTTAAGGATTATTTTATACATTTGTGCTGATGAGTGAAATGTGGAATTATGCAGCAGAGATAATTTGTATTCTGATTCTCTAGGGCTGCTTGTTGTTGCAGTGATAAGATCCCTCATAAGGATTACTTACAATCACATCCTATTAAGCAGCAGGCAACTCCTTGTATAGGGCTGGTTCACACATATGAGTTATGTGCGTTTTGCTGGACATTTTTGCAGTGCGGTTATTAGCCTTGCGGCACAGTATCCCCACACCAGGTGGCTTTCTCTGCTGCAGATGCAATTCTCACAAATTGTATTGATTGTAGATACATCAGATTAATGACTGCTTTATTACCTTGTATTTACCCGTCTACATCTCTAGACTGGGAAGCTGAGGCGTGCGGCTCTCCAGCTGGTTCAGAACTACAAGTCCTAGCATGTCATGGCGTGTGACCATGTGTTGTTTCACAACAGCTGAAGCGTCACCAGATGCAGAGATCTAGACTATAAAAAGCTGGAAATCTTTCTGATGCAATGTGCACATTTTGTAGGTAGCAATTAACCTGAGTAAGAAAATAAGCTCAATAATGAAAATGGCAGATTTTTCAGGTGACCGTGATGTTACAGGGCACAGTCTTTGAACGTCGGTTTTACAAGCGTCAGTGTATGTATAGCGTTTTTACAGACGATGTGAATGTATGTTGGTTTGACAGTGGATACTATGGCAGTTTTACAGGGGTAGTGTATGTATGGTGTTTTACAGGTGACAATGGATGTATTGGAGGTTTACAGGTGACAATGGATGTATTGGAGAGGTTTACAGGTGACAGTGGATGTATGACGGTTTTACAGTGGACACTATGTATGGCGGCTTTCCAGGCAATATGTATGTATGGTGCTATACAGGTGACAATGGATGTATGGTGGACACTGTATGGTGGTTTTACAGGGGACACTGTATGTATGGCAGTTTTACAGTTGAAGGTATTTGTATTTGTTTTTTGCAATAGAAAGTGTATATGTTGTTTTTACAGTGGATAGTGTATGTATGGATGTTTTACATTGGACGGTATTTGTATTGTGATTTTGCAATATACAGTATGTATGGTGGTTTTACAGGGGATAGTGTATGTATGGTGGTTTGGCAGTGGACAGTGTATGTATGGTGGTTCAATGGGGGATAGTGCATGTATGGAGGTTTTACAGGGGACAGTATTTGTATTGAAGTTTTGCAATAGATAGTATGTATGGTGGTTTTACAGGGGATAGTGTAAGTATGGAGGTTTTACAGGGGACACTGTATGTATGGCGGTTTTACAGGGGACAGTATTTGTATTGGGGTTTTGCAATAGACAGTATGTATGGAGGTTTGGCAGGGGACAGTGTGTGTATGGCGGTTTTGCAGTGGACAGTGCATGTGTGGAGGTTTTACAGTGTACAGTATATGTATTGGGGTTTTGCAGTAGTCACTGTGTTGGTTTTATAGTGGATAGTTTATTAATGGAGGTTTTGCAGTAAACAGTGTGTGTAAAATGGTTTTACATTCGACAGTCTTTAGCCGTTTTACAGGCGGCCATGTACATATGGTGGTTCTATAGGATGCATTGTTCTTTGTTTTCCCATGCAGTACTTCTGGCATCCTCTGCTCTTATATGTCCTGCTGTACAGTGCTATGATCTGTCTGCAGAGAGCCAGACTGTGATAGTAATATAATACATTATTAATGAGGCAGTGTCTGCCAGTTTAGAAGTTAGTAAATCATTATTATAAATGTAAATTGTTATGGTAACCCATTTCTTTGAAGCGCTCTTCAGCTTTTACACTGTACTCCCTTTTACAGAGAGTGTAATAGGTCATTTGTGACTTTTGCACAAACCTTACAGAACAGCAGTGGGGGGTAAACCGGTGCCAGGGTTTCCAACAACTCATACACACTGTAGCCTTTTCTAATGATTCATAAGTTTATGCCTGAGGGCCAAGCCAACTCCTCTACTGCAACTTTGTTAAGCCCTTGGGGCCAAGTATAGCAATGGGGTGTGATACATTGGAAAAATAACTTCATGAAATCGACTTTAGCCAAAACTACTGTACCTGAAAAACCCATACAAAAAGATTTGCCTCAGGAGAAAAACAAGTTCTCTCTGAAGCGCCACCTACAGGTAACTTCTCTGTAAGTCGAAGTCTCAAGGAGTATGACTTTAGCGACTGTAGGGGGCACTGAAATTCTCCTTCTTTCCAGGTGATCTCTTTTTATCCTTTTTCTACAAAATCCATAAGCATAAAGCACACGAATGATTGTCCACAGTCTATATAACCGACGGCACACACAGATTTTCTTGAATGTGAGCTATATAAGATTCCCTAGCTAAGGGCATGTTCACACGACGGTTTTGGCCGCTGGTTCAGCCGCGGCCAAACTTCGTCCTAACCTCGCCGCAAACTCGCGGCTCCCAACGCGGGTTTGCAGCGCGGGCGTGGTTTGGGGCACGGCTTGTGGCGAGGGTTAGCTCCCATGCAAATTAGTAGGCAGGGGGAAAACCGCGCCACCGGCCACGCACCAGCCGTGGCAACACCGCGCGGCCGCCGCGCTGAGGACTCCCTGTCACAAATTGACAGGAGTGTTCTCAAATACGCGGAGCACAGCCGCGGCCAAACCCGCAGCGTGTGGATATTTACGCAGTTTTCCATCGGAAACCATGTTAATAAAGTTGACGCAATTTGGACGTGGGTTTAGCCGCGGAAACCGCGTCTGAACCCGCGGCCATAACCTCGTTCAAATCCGTCGTGTGAACAGGGCCTAAAAGTCTTTGATTGAAAACGTTTGGGACATGAATAATATGTTATATATTTCCTAACTTCACCCGGATTTTGTTCCGATTTTCCATACTGTGATTGACATTAATGGAAGATAAAGTTTTTTTTTTAATTGCATCAAGAAAATCTGTGTGTGACTGGACTGTGGATTGATTTTTGGCAACGGGCACCACAGTAATCAAGGGTAGTGCCGGACCATTATATGTTTTTCACAAATGATTGTCCAGACCTGGTGTGGTCCTATGATTTAATAGCATCCAGAACCTGATGAGGGGTTTTTTTCATTAATATTTGTTGAAAAAATGTAAAGCACGGAAAGTCATATTTAGTCAATAAGGCTTTGATCTCTACAGGTAAATGTATTACTACAAATACTTCCCAATTGCTAAAGTCCACTCTGTGGCAGTAATGACCAGTTCATATCAGGTGATGATTAGGTTGGTAGTGGCTTTTGTCTTACGTGTTCACCAACCCATTCACTTGCTGCTTAAATGGTCTGAATACTTTGGCCTTCTGGAGATGTGTTGTCGGACATTATGCTGCTACTCACAATCCTGGTGCTTTTCTACCATGGTCCAGTTAAGTCAACTGAGCTTATTAGTTGTGAAAATCAACCCAGTATTGGTTAAAAAAAAATTTGTAAAAAGTCTTGTCAGCAGATGTTACTCTACATTTACACTTAGCAATGTACACTCACCGGCCACTTTATTAGGTACACCATGCTAGTAACGGGTTGGACCCCCTTTTGCCTTCAGAACTGCCTCAATTCTTCGTGGCATAGATTCAACAAGGTGTTGCAACGATGCTCAATTGGTACCAAGGGGCCCAAAGAGTGCCAAGAAAATATTCCCCACACCATGACACCACCACCACCAGCCTGAACCGTTGATACAAGGCAGGATGGATCCATGCTTTCATGTTGTTGACGCCAAATTCTGACCCTACCATCCGAATGTCGCAGCAGAAATCGAAACTCATCAGACCAGACAACGTTTTCCAATCTTCTACTGTCCAATTTCGATGAGCTTGGGCAAATTGGAGCCTCAGTTTCCTGTTCTTAGCTGAAAGGAGTGGCACCCGGTGTGGTCTTCTGCTGCTGTAGCCCATCTGCCTCAAAGTTCGCCGTACTCTGCGTTCAGAGATGCTCTTCTGCCTACCTTGGTTGTAACGGGTGGCTATTTGAGTCACTGTTGCCTTTCTATCAGCTCGAACCAGTCTGCCCATTCTCCTTTGACCTCTGGCATCAACAAGGCATTTCCGCCCACAGGACTGCCGCTCACTGGATGTTTTTTCTTTTTCGGACCATTCTCTGTAAACCCTAGAGATGGTTGTGCGTGAAAATCCCAGGAGATCAGCAGTTTCTGAAATACTCAGACCAGCCCTTCTGGCACCAACAACCATGCCACGTTCAAAGGCACTCAAATCACCTTTCTTCCCCATACTGATGCTCGGTTTGAACTGCAGGAGATTGTCTTGACCATGTCTACATGCCTAAATGCACTGAGTTGCCGCCATGTGATTGGCTGATTAGAAATTAAGTGTTAACGAGCAGTTGGACAGGTGTACCTAATAAAGTGGCCGGTGAGTGTATTTGTGCAAGTAAACTGGAGCGCCAGGAGAAAACCCACAGGATCACAAACACCATGTAACCACTGAGCCACCACGCTGCCTACAGACTAGATTTAGGTTTGTATTTTTTTTATAGTGCCACTGTATAGAGATTAACTCCAGAAAATAATGGTTTTGGACGACAGCATCTTAAAAGCAGGAGTGAACTTTATTCCAAAGTGAAAAACACCATAGCAACGTTTCGGACCTGTACACATGGATTCTGTCATCGCTGATTGAACATTGTCAAAATGTGCAGGGACACCCCCCAATTGGTAACTCCTATCTGACACCTCTAAGAACATGACTACGGGTGACAAGGTGATAGAGCCAATATCTTGGTCAACTGGATGTACATATACTTAAAAAATGGCTCAGATTCCCGTTATAAGCAGCAGACCACCCGAGGCAGCAAAATGTATAAAAAGAAGATGACCGTTGTCTGAATGGAGGTTTGTTGGTGACCAAAATCTTCATCAAAGAGGACCTGTGACCTCTCCTGACCTGTCTGTTTCAGTAAAACCCTGTGTCTCCTGTGAAATACCAATTCTGGAGTCTCTCCTCTTATATCTCTGTGTTGTGCTGTTCCTCTGTTATTCCTTCTAGAAATGTATTTCTGAATCATATCTGCAGTCCTGGGAACCTTCATAAAATATGAAAATCCATGTGTGTGACTAACATCAGCATTTTTAGAAGATCTCCTTGCATCAACTATTGGGTTATTTCACTCCTATTATTATTTCAAGTGATCCCTCAAGTTACAATGACCTCAATATTTTCAGCATACAATGGTCTTCCATTGTATTGTGAAACCACACTCCCCATACAATGTCACAGGGACTGCTGACCTGCGGCGCGTGTGATTGATGAAAGATCGAACCAAGTATCAGAAACATTTTACTTGTAAAACATCTGTATTAGTGAGGTGCATGCAGTAATTGGTGGTCTAGCAGCGCCTCTCTACAGTACAATGCGGTACTACATGTCCTGTACTGCTCTTACATGTATTAGTGAGGTGCATGCAGTAATTGGTGGTCTATAGCGTCTCTCTACAGTACAATGTGGTACTACATGTCCTGTACTGCTTTTACATATATTAGTGAGTTGCATACTGTGATTGCGGTCTATAGCGCCTCTCTACAGCACAGTGCAGTACTACATGTCCTGTACTGCTCTTATATGTATAAGTGCAGTGCATTCAGTGATTGGTGGTCTATTAGTGCCTCTCTACAGTACAGTGCGGTATTACATGTCCTGTACTGATCTTACATGTATTAGTGAGGTGCATGCAGTAATTGGTGTCTATAGCGTCTCTCTACAGTACAATGTGGTACTACATGTCCTGTACTGCTTTTACATATATTAGTGAGTTGCATACTGTGATTGCGGTCTATAGCGTCTCTCTACAGCACAGTGCAGTACTACATGTCCTGTACTGCTCTTATATGTATAAGTGCAGTGCATTCAGTGATTGGTGGTCTAGCAGCGCCTCTCTACAGTACAGTGCGGTGCTACATGTCCTGTACTGCTCCTGTATATATTAGTGCAGTGCATTCAGTGATTGGAGGTCTAGCAGCGCCTCTCTACAGTACAATGCGGTGCTACATGTCCTGTACTGCTCTTACATGTGTCAGGATGAGGGCCCTGGGCTTGGACTGGCCCACAGGGGAGTAAGGGAAACCTCCGGTGAGCCCCTGAGCCTGATGGGCTTCTTTCAGTGAAAAAAATGAGACGTGGGTCCTGGAGAATCCACTCCACTGGTGGGCCCCTCGAGAATCCACTCCACTGGTGGGCCCCCCCGAGAATCCACTCTACTGGTGGGCCCCCCCGAGAATCCACTCCACTGGTGGGCCCCTCGAGAATCCACTCCACTGGTGGGCCCCTCGAGAATCCACTCCACTGGTGGCCCCCCGAGAATCCACTCCACTGGTGCCCCCCCCCCCCCGAGAATCCACTCCACTGGTGACCCCCCCCGAGAATCCACTCCACTGGTGGCCCCCCCCCGAGAATCCACTCCACTGGTGGGCCCCACCGAGAATCCACTCCACTGGTGGGCCCCACCGAGAATCCACACCACTGGTGGGCCCCACCGAGAATCCACTCCACTGGTGGGCCCCACCGAGAATCCACTCCACTGGTGGGCCCCACCGAGAATCCACTCCACTGGTGGGCCCCACCGAGAATCCACTCCACTGGTGGGCCCCCGAGAATCCACTCCACTGGTGGGCCCCCGAGAATCCGTTTATTGGTAGGCCCCAGGCACCTCAGTCCGACGCTACAGGGCCCATTTTCTTTTTTCTGGTACATTCTATATAAAGTACATGACCCAGAGAAGCTCCTGTCCTCAGAATAGAAAGTGATTTCCAGCTTCCAGCAGCTCTTTCTGATGGGCGGTGTAAGGACTTGCTTTATCTGGTTTATTAGTTGCCGGCTACATTTTCTTTCATCTTTTTTATTATATTAGAGAGACATTTTTGGGTCTTGTAACCAATTACCAGTTTTCCATAGAGTTATAGTTTCAACGTACAATGGTCGTCCAGGAACCAATTAATGTTGTATGTTGAGGGAGCTCTGTATGTGGCTCTACTAATTGGATTATGAAATAAAACAACAGGTGAGTGATTCTTCATGGATTTGGCGTCTGCATACTTTTCTGTGGCAGCAGCTGGCACCCTGTGCCATGTCAGACCGGACTTTCTCATGTCCACAAGGAGCAAGCTGTTGCCTTCATAGATCGCTAAGCCCCTTCTGGCTGCTGGCCTGAGAATCTAAGTTATGGAATCTCATGCTTGGAAAAACAGCCCCGGTATTTGCTTTCTTTTCTTTTATGCTGCTTGAAATGAATGCAGGAAAGTGACATACCCTGGCAGTGTGCAAGCCAGGCCTGGTATAAGGAGATTAGTATTTTACTGTTGGTGACCTAGTGTGAAACGAGAGACTGGAAAACCCTGGAAAAAAAGAAAACCGAAAAGAAAAACAGCAGAAAATAATGAACATCCACATGTCTATCATTTACTTTCAATTGGAAGAGACATTTCACCAAAATTACATATGTACATGACTTGTCAGAATTAGAGATGGGCGAATTGATTCTAACGAAGTGGAATTCGTTTAGAGTTTCAGGAAAACTTCGGTTCGGAACGAAGTCGACGTTTGGGGGACTTCGGGTGAACGAGCACATGGCGTTACAGGGGGCAAAGCACTCTGGGAGGAAGAAGGGCATAGCCTGCATGACATGTGCAGAGATGAAGCCAATCAGAGACCGGCGGGATTCTGTGACGTCACCGCACTATATAAGTCTGGGCGCGACGCTGGGAGCTCATACCGCTCTCACTGTACTGATCAGGGAAGGTGCTGCCGCGGCTGCTTGTAATGACTCTTACTGAAGAACTGATTTTTATACAGCAATTTTTGGGGGGGAGTCTCAGCTTGTCTCAGAGACTGCTTCTCTCAACGTTCTATTTCTGATTTTGTGGGGTATTGGATCTGAAATCCAGTGTGTGTCCAGTGCAGCTGCATATACATTTTAATGCTATCTGCTCACAGCACATTGAATATCTAAGGGGGATCTAAGCCTGTTCCTGTTGTATTCATTTAAAGAAAGAGCGTTTTTACAATAGAAATACCACTTCATTTTTGGTTGCTCAATTCTTTGGCGCAATTTACATCCAGGGGTTAATTAAGCGTTGTTCTGCTGTTGTGGTGACAAAAATAAACCGTCTTTTTCACCGCCAAAAAATACATTTTTCCTGTATTCACAAGCGAAGGTTAATTACAATTTTTTCTCTTGTTGTGTAGCGTATAAAACACGCAATTGTAACACGCTACAAAGCTCGTAGTTTTTGGTTGCTCAATTCTTTTGCGCAATTTACATCCAGGGGTTAATTATGCGTTTTTCTGCATTTGTACTCAGTAAAAGAAACTTTGTTTTTCACCGCCACAGAAGAAATTCTGTAGCATAATTCATATCCGAAGGTTAATTAAGCCTGTTTGTGCTTTTATATTCAGTAAAATACACAGAGTTTTTAAACGGCACATACAAGTCAATTTTTCCTGCCCATTTGTGGAGCGCAATTTATATCCAAGGATTACCAAGCTTCTTAGTGGGTTCCTTTGGAGTCAAATACAGGGTGTGTATTTATCATATACAGATATCTTCATCAAACAGTGTCTGTACATTTTAGAACAAACAGTATGTCAGACAGAGAGGTGACAGGCTCTGCAACTGCGAGTGGCAGTGGCACAAACATTCCAGGCCCAGGTCGCAGCACAGCAAGGGGACGTCGCAGCAGGGGTCACTCGGTGAGGCCACAACTGCCGCTGTCATCTAGCGGCCGTGTGTTGTTCAGTAACCCAAGGGTTCTTGATTGGTTGACTAGGTCATCCACTTCCTCCCAGATGACATCTGACAACCCCAGCCAAGAGTCGGTGGGAACGTCAGACACAACCATTAGTTGGCATGGCCCGGGAGCGGGTCAGCGGCCCTCACCTGTCCTCAACCCGCCTCTGTCCCATCCGGTTCCCTCAGCCAGAGATCTACTATGTGGTCTGGGCTCAGCGCCACTATATAGCGAGGATGAACAATTTGAGGAGGGCAGTCAGCAGCTACTTGGCAGCGAATAAATGGGGCCAATATCCCCTGCTTCTTGCAGTAGGCGGCAAAGTATAGATGTGGAGAGTGGCATGGGAGGTCATGTTGTGAGGGGTCAGCCTCTGCATACCAAGACCGGTGATGAGGACAGCAGTGACGATGAAACACAAATCGATGATGATGTAGCCGACCGCACTTGGGAGCCGGGTGAGGCAAGGGCTTCATCATCGTCCGGAGAAGAGGGCGTCAGCTTGCGCGTCAGGCAGCGGCGCAGCCAGCAAGTGGGTTGTGTGGCCGTGAGTCAGCAGGATAGCAGCAGTGTGATGTCGGGAGCCAAGCGGCCACGGGGTAAAAACCCGCTTCGCAGGTCCAAGAAAGTAGCGGCACAGGGGCTCAGCGAGGCAGCGGCGGTAGTAGTCACTCAGTGCGGAGCGTTGGTGGTAAAATCAGCTACTCGGCGGTTTGGCAGTTCTTTGCTTAGACACCAGAGGAGCCGAATATGGGTATATGTAGAATCTGTAGGCAGAAAGTGAAGCGTGGCCAGGGAGCTAACGTTGGTACCACGGCCCCCGTCAACACTGCACTCACCATCCGGGGGCCTGGGAAAAACGTGGCTCGATGGGGGTTCCATCCTGCACAACACACAGCACCCCCCCCAGGGGCACGCATGCCATTGCAGCCAATAAAGGGTTTCCCCCACCTCCAAAAGGAGCTTTTTCTCTTTGCATCACTCCCGGTCCAATGCTCCTTTTCTCCTCGCTACTCTTTTCCCAGCAGTCTTTCAGCGGGGCTTTGCAAAGAGACAACGAATGCGCCAAAACCATCCAAAGGGTGCAGCAGCTGACCGGCCCTGTCCAATTTTTGGGTTACTCAGTCCCTCCCTTTCCAAATGGTGGACTCGGGCACCGTTCAAGAACAAATGGCTTGTGCCGAGCCGGAGGAAGTTCCAAGCCGAATTTATTTCCAAAAAAGGCAGTATCACACTTCAAAAATATGAAACGAAGGGGGCCCCGACTTATGGGTTTGTTCCAAGGCACGCAGCGGGGACTCTGGAGCTGAACACGGTCAGGGCCAGTAAAAGTCCTTTAGGGCCCACGGGTAATGTGCTTCCTGCCCAGGCACCCCAAAAACTTGGACAAGACCCCGTTTTCCCCTCCCCACTTGTCAAACGCGGCCCTGCGCCAATGTCCTCCCCTCCTCCTCCACCACCACCACCATCTCACCCCACAAGTACTGCTCCATCATACCACATGTGTGGGGCACAGCGTGCACGCATTTCCACACCGGGCTTCCTCGGCAAACAAAGCCACAGGGGGGAAATTTGCCCGCTCTGCACAAGAAATGATTTTGGGGGCTTCCCGCCCCAAACTCAAACAAAACCTTTGGTGAGGGACAATGGAGTAACTGGTGTCCGCGCTGCATCGGGGAGGGACGGTCCATGCACCCTCATGGCGCAGTGTTCAATCGGTTGTAAAAAGGTTTCCTGAAGTCTTCCCTGATCTCAAAGATTCTGAAAATGGCCAGGAAACTGTGCATCCCCTTCATCCATTCCTACAAACCAGAACACCCCCCCGGTTTCAGCGGGAGAAGGCCACCCCCAAAACACTCGATATGCATGTTTCCACCCTTGGGGAATTCCAGCCTCACATGTTTTACCGACTGTATGAACAGAGAAGGCCCTTAACGATTTTTTATGACCAGGCGGACAAGTACTCCCCCCTTTTAACTTTGATTCAGCCAATGGCACTCAGCATGACACCTGGGTTTGTTTTGGCCATTCGAGGGGGCCACATTAATTTTCAGTCGCCAGACAACGGATGAATAACTCATTCCACTGCTTCATGTGCGGAACGATGCGAAAAATCTGTCTGGGCAGGGGGCTGGAACGTGGCACTACTTCCGGCCCCCCCCATAGTCCGGTGGGGGCGAAATGGAGGAGGAGGACATTGGAGCAGAAGCATTGTCTGGTGAAAAAAAAAGGTGGATTTTCTACCCAGGGACAAGAAGGAGGAGCAGGACACGGAGGGGGTAAAGGGAATGGGGAAGAGGAGGCATAAACCCCAAGCACCGTGGCAAAATACAGTGGGGGATGGGGGCGGGGCCCCCTTTCGGATCACTTTTGCAGATTCCCGCAGCAGGGCTGATTTGCCTGGCAAGTGACAGCCGAATAGTCGAAACCCCCGGCAAGGGATGACTTCTGGCTCCCCAAACCCTATTGGACCCTCGCTACGGGCCCAAAAAAGGGGACCCTTTTTTCCCAGCTATTGAAAAAGGGGGGAAACAAACTCAAATACTATGGGGAAATCCTCCATAGTCTTTGGCCGTTTGCCCAGGGCGGCACGCCCCCCCTTTTAACGGGTTCTGCCCGGGGGGATTCTTCAGCGCTCACGTAACTCCTGCCGCGCGGGCTGGGGAAGGGGGGGGGGTGGGAGCAGAAACCAGCTCCATCCACACAACCTAAGTCTGGATCATGATGACCCCAGCTTCCCTTCACCCACCTAGTGAGGAGGGCATCGCCAGCAGCAGCACGGGAAACCCGGGGAGCAACCCAAAAACCAACAGGTGGGGGCCCCAAATTTGGACCATTTGCCCCCCCCATTTTGGGAAGACCCCTGGCCCATTTGGCCCCAAACTGGATGTTTTCCGAAACTTGCGGGTTTGCAGGGGGAGAAGCGCCCTTCCCCCGGCCAGTAGTGGGGCATAAGAGGGGGTGTTCAGGGGGCGGCGAAGGCCTTTCGTTAAAACCCCCAAGGAAAAACCCCGTTTTGTCCAGGGGAAATGGGGGAACGCCCTGACCTTTGTAAAGATAAATCGGGCGTGGATCGACCAAAATTTTTCCACAAAACCAAATGCCTTGGGGCGTCGAACTAATCACCCCATGAACGCCTCCCCCCAAACTGTGAAAAAATAAACCCTTGGGTTCAAACACCTGCCTCAGGCCACTATTCTGATCCCCGCCGCCCCCCCCCTTTAATCCACACATCTGCTAAACAATTTCTCCATCTCCCAAACCAACCATTTTTACCAGGACGGGTTTTGGGGGCAACCCCCACCTCCACACTCTTTTCATTGTGCCCTTTTTACCTTATGCTCCCTGTTGCTGGTCCCCGGACATCCACCTTTTTCATTGGGGCCACTTTTCTGACCTCATTCTGTTTGCCCCCCCGTAAACCTTCCACTCTCGGGTCATTGTGCCCCCTCTGGGGCCTACCCCTGTTTTTTCCCACCTCCAGAATGTCATTGTCCCCTTTCTCTACCTCATGTTTTGTTTTCGGGCCCGTCCCCCCCCCCCCACTCTCTGTAATTGTCCACCCCTGGGGCCAAAAAACTCCTTTTTTTGCCCCCTCCAGAAGGTCTTTGTGCCATTGTCTGCCCTTTAAGCTGCTGTGGCGGCCGTGGGTAAACCTTTCCCATTTTCCACTAAGGGTTCCCAAACCTAGCCCCTCAGTTTTTTTTTTTTCCAGCGGGCCCGTGCCAGGGATTTTAATCAGGCTACATTCCCCTTCAGTTTTTTGGGTCAGGAAATTTTAAATATTAAGGCGTTTTCTAAGAGCGGCGGCAGCCCATGTGCGTGCAAAACAAAAACCCCAACATTGAATGAAGCCCAAAACCAAGCTCCCTCTGCAAAATTTAAGCTTTGGCACAATTTTCCCTAAAAAACAGCACCCTGCGGGCTCGTGCACCCTGGAAAAACGTTTTTTAACGTGTTTCCCGTCCCGAAGTAATTGGGAACCAAAGTTTTTTTTTGTCGGAAATTCGACGAAAAGCGAAACCAAATTTCGAGAAATTCGCCCACCCTTTTAGTCAAATTTATGGGGCTTATTTCCCCCTTTCCTGCTCCAAGCAGTTTTCCCCAATTTGGGTTATTAAAGAAAAAAAAAATGCGGGCCTGTCAAAAGCAGCGCCACACCTGTCCTACGGGTAAATGGCCGGTATTGCAGCCTAGAAACCACTTTACTGTAATAAAGCTTAAAATTGCAATACCAAAAACGTGGACACAGTGGAACTTTTTTGGGTTTAAAAACCCAAATTTCTGATTGGGTATATTACGGGTTTTTGGGGTTGGGGAAAGTTGCTTTTACTTTTTGGGTTACCATTTGGATTTTTGATAAAATTGAAGTACAAATGCTCCCTATCACAATGAAAAAAAGGGGAGGTGACGCCCAAAGGGAGCTCTTTTTTGGGCACTATTTTTCATTTTTTTTTCAACTGCCCAAGCTAAACCTGCTTTAAGTAGAAAAAAAACCATTGTTGCAAAAAAAGTTTTTAATTTAAACCAACTATGGGGTAATAGGGCCATTGCCATTCCTAACAGAACAGCATTAAAGGGGTTTCCCATCATGCACTAGGGTTTTGGCATATAAAAGGGAAAAGGGCCATCAGATTGATAGGTGGGGGTCCCAAACCATTTTGGGAATGGCAGAACAGAGAGTTTGCTGTTTTTTGGGTTTTTAACTTTTTGCTTCCATAAACAGAAGGGGAAGTTTTAGCAAGCAGAACCACTCGCCTTCTGTCCAGAGACTTTTGGGGCCCTTTTCGGAGCCCGGGTGCCTTTAAAAGTCAAGACAGTAACCTCTTTGGGCAAAGTACGATTGGGGAACAAATTTTAAATAATTCATCAAAAACAATTTTGTTGTTTTTTTTCCCTAAGTAAAAATGGAAGCAAAAAAGAAAAAAATTCAAAAGAAAAAGAATAAATCATTGTTAAAAAAAAATGTCATGGTCTCCCATCGGGGGCCAAAAAATTTTTTTGAAAAAAGGGGCTTGCTGCATTTTCCCACC
Organism: Phyllomedusa bahiana; assembly: GCA_025379985.1. Lineage (NCBI taxonomy): Eukaryota > Metazoa > Chordata > Amphibia > Anura > Hylidae > Phyllomedusa > Phyllomedusa bahiana. Next base: position 30,964 of record JAODAL010012439.1, on the reverse strand, counting down.
TCCCTTTCCCCTTGAAGCTTTTATCTGCTCGGGGGAAGGTTCATAAATCTTTTTTAAGGAGCAAAATTTTTGGGGGAAATTTAAAGAACTAGTAAGGATGAGGTTTTTTCCCAGATGCTTTGGGAAATTTAGGGCCCGGTCCTAAATTTCGGGATGGCAGCTTTGGTCAAAGGGGTTGAACATAAAATCAATCAGCGAAACCTAACAGTATGCTATGAATATCATTAAAAGCAAAAAACCCCGGTAACTGTAAAAACCAAAGAGCAATAACAAAAGCGGGAAGGATGAAAAAACCTTTTCTAAAAGTTTTAAAGAGCGTTGAAAAACTTTTTTTTCTAAAAGTAATTTTTTCCCACTTCCAAAACCCTCATTTCCGCGGGGGCAAATTTTCTAACAAAGAAGTGACACTATAATTACTATACAAAAATCGGGAGGGCATAGAATAAAAGGGACAAAAAGGTTTGGGGTTTTAAACCTGTACTTTTGAGCGAACTGCCTGCTCTGTATTATTTTTGGGCTGGAAACACAACCCAAACAAAATGAGGTTTCTCTTTCTGATCCTAAAAATAAAATTTGTCGCCAAGCTTGGCCGGCTATGAAAGTTTTCGAATAAGAAAAAAGGGAAAGAAAGCTGCTGTTGGCGCTCATCCCCCAAGAAAAAAAAGGGACGGGGTTTTAAAAATTTCTTGGGGGTCCTTCCTACGGCATAGTTTTTTGGCCCTTTTGCAGACATTTTTGGGGTTTTTAAAAAAAAACCGCTGAAAACCGACAAGCAACACCCCCCCAAAAGACTTAATAAAAAATGGGTGCAGAAAACTCAACGGGCCCGGGAAAAACCCTTAGAACATGTTCATTTTTTTCCCCCGGCTTAAAACCCAAACCAAACACACCGCCCCTCTACATGCAAAAAAAAAGACAAAAAAAACCGGGTGGGAAAAAATCCACCAGTATTTGGTCATTCCCCAGGGGAAACGCCCCCTATCTCTCCATCTTCTTTTTGCAGGCAGAGTCAAAAGGCTAAAAATTGTCGGGTTTTAAAGACAACGTTTTTTTACATGAAAGGGCGAGTTTGGGGGATAAAAAAAAGTTTAGGAAAGGGGGTTGGGTTGGTTTCTGATGAAAATGAAAGTGAGTGAAATTTTTTTAATGGTGTTAAAAATTTTATTTGAAAATAATGTAACCACCTCAAAAAACATTTCAAAGGAAAGGGCTAGAAAAAAAATTAAAAATAATCATTTTTTTTCCACAATTTAGAGTCTTAAATATTCAAAAAACCATTTATTTTCAAAACAGGTTTTTATCTGCTGCCCAGATCCAATATTTTAACATCTAACTTTTGGGTACAGCTGCCCATAATGTCCCCTTTTCAGCCCCGGGTTTAACGGGAAATTTTGATGTTGAATGAAAGTTTATATTTATGTAAAATTGTGTGTGTGTGTGTTAAATATATATATAAAAATTTAAATATTAATATATAATATAAAAATATACGCATACATTTTTATTTGTGTACCAGCAGATAACAGCCCCGGGTTTTTAAAGAGGGTTTTTAAACAAAATACTGGTTCTATTCTGTTTTGGGGGACCCGGCCATTTTAATGTCGTTTTTTGGGCAATATTTTGGGGCCAATTCTGCCCGGGGTTTGGGGACCCCGCCCGTCCCCTCTAAACCATTGAAATGCACATTTTTCCGCCCCAAAACTGGGGGAAGTTTGGAACATGTTTGAAAGGGGTTTTTCAAAAACACCGGCTTTGTAAAAAAACCCAAAAAAAGAAAACCAGTTTAGTGTAGACTACGGGACGGATTTTCTAGCAAAGTCTATGTAAAAGGTTGACAGTCGGTTTTCAAATCCAAAAACTGTCTGAAGATCTCTCTGAAAACCCTTGCTGTGTGGACGTACTCTGAGGGCTGAAACCCAATAGGAAAATATGTAATGACTGTAGCAATGACAAAAATTCCAAATACCGTAAGATGAAAAGGTTTATAGGACAGACAAAATAAGGAGTAATGTTTTTGTCGTTTTATAGGAACCTTTTTGAAGGAAGGTATCAAGTGAATTGGTGCCACATTTCTAGATAGTACAAACCTCAATTGATAACAGAGTCAGGTTAGTGTACTTTTGTGTCACATAAATAAGGGTGCTTTCACACAGTGCGATTTTGGTGCAGTTTTCAATAGCCGTACTACACTGCAATTAAACTGTCTTTATTAACAAGCTCCTTAGTAAATTGTTTGGAAACCTATTACAAGCGAGTGATCAGTCATTGTGTTTAAAGTCTTGTGGATTATAAACACAGTAATTGATTCCTCACTTGTAACACCTTTCAAAACAATTTAGAAAGAAGCTGTTAATAAAGGCAGTTTAATTGCTGTGCAGTACTGCAAGCAAAAAAAGGCACCAAAACTGCACCATGTGACAGCACACTAACCCCGTGTGTACAATACAATCGTATTGTACGAGCAGGGAGAGGAGGTTTAATCCATAGTTCTCTATGAGAGCTCTGGATTACCATAATTTCGGCGCAAATACGCGCCGAAATGCACGCGTGTGAACATACCCTAATACGTCACTTATTATCACTTAATTGACACATTGTTATCAATTGATGTTTGCACTACCTATAAATTTGTCACAGACTTCAAAAAGGTCCTGTGAAAGAAACCTGTCCTAAACATGGAACAATTTTTTTTTTTAATCTTATTTGGAATTTTTGAGTGATTATATATAATTTTATTATATATTATAGAGCTCAATACTTATTGCTTTTTTGTTTGTGTTTCAGCTTCTCCAGTGGGTAACGGATATATAAAGCCACAAGTACAGCCAGTATCCAGCACACAAAGAGACAAAGGACCACCAACTATGTTGCCCATCAACATTGATCCGGAGAGTAAACCTGGGGAATACATCCTCAAAAGCTTATTTGCAAACTTTACCACACAAGCAGAGCGCAAGATTCGTATTATAATGGCCGAACCCCTGGTAAGATGCATGAGTTGCAATTAAAGATAAATGTCTATTTGCTTTTATTTTTAGTGCAAAATGGAATTTCAAGTGTTAAATATTAAAAGTGATTTGCCACGAAGGCATTTCATGGCTGGTTTGTCCGTCTTTTGCTGTCAGTGTGCTCAAAAGGGGGAGTGTACGATTTGTTTCATGTGACCCAGCAAGCTTGACATCACCAGGCCTTTCCCCACAGTATGCTCACTCTAGTCAAACAAAGATATTTTATGTAAAGAGCTGTGAGTAGCTACAGTGTAGCTGAGGGATTATCACTTCTGCCTCTTAGTATAGAGGTCCTCGGTTCAAATTTCATTTTCTCAGTGCACATGCCTGACTGAGGTTTCTTTTATCTTTATTCATAACTGCTTGAATAATAACTAAGAAGTACAGAGGACAGGAGTGGAAAGACAGCCCCTTGGGTTCAACACTTGCTCAGCAGTGAGTGTGTGATTACTAGGCAGTGAAGAGACTAACAGTAGTTGTCTGAGAGGAGAGGTGATATATGAGCATGTGCGGCCATTATTGAGGAGCTCCTCACTGGTCGGATCCTCTAGAGATGAGCTGCGCACTATGGATCATTAAAAGAACAGCTAAAACAAAAAACAGTGTAGAATTTTTAATTATGATGAATGGTGAAAATGTTTATTATTTAATTTGCAAGTTTCCCACGTCAATTTTACTTTGTGGCAAAACCCGTTTAAGTTACTGAAGGAGGTTGGTGAATATGGCTATACATGTTTTTTCAACAGGCTTGCACAGGATTAACAAAACATGCATGTTTTTATGGAAACAGCGCCACACCTGTCCATGGATTGTGTCTGGTATTGCAGCTCCTCTCCATTAATGGTAATGGGTTTGAGTTGCAATGCCATACACAACATGTGCGCAGGTGTAATCAGGGATATAATTAGAATTCAGCGCAAAAGGACGTTGGCCCCCACCCTATTACCTAGTGACAGTAAACTGAAACAGCAGCATAGTTAAAAGAATGGATACTAGCCTCATACATCATAGGACCATAGTAGTGCTAGATAGCAGAAAGCCACCAACTTCTTTTTCCATACCAAATATACCATGTGCTTTGGCTATAGATACACGTGTGGTTGTGGAGCTATTTTTGGAGAACTTTAGTCATTTTCTGTTTAACTCCTTTACAGAGGAGTTTTCCCATAATGACATCATATTACCTATTCTTTGGATAAGGGGTAAATATCTGAATAATGGGGTCAGACTGCTGAGATTCTTACCATCACGAGAACTGAGGTCGCAGGCCCTTTTCACCTGTTCAAATGGACCAGTTAATTATGCAATTGAGCATGTGCTATATCAACCCATTTAATGTATACGGGACCTTTGAAGGTAGTTAAGAGCTTGGCAACCTTGAGTGGTCCCATAAAGTCTGAATGGAGCAGTAGCTCATGTACTCAACCAAGGCTCCATTCAAGTTGAGGGGACATGGGTCCTATGTTCTTGCATGGAGAAGGGATAGATTGTCATTATGGGATAACACTTTTAATGGAAGTGTACAAGACTAGATAAAAATAATTGCTTTCTTCAAAAAAAAAACTGTGCCACCCTTGTCCACTGGTTGCCTAAGGTATTTTAACTCCATCCCCTTTACTTTAAAGAAACTGATGTGGAACTATTTTAGAAAAAGCAACTTCATTTTTCTAAACCTGAAATCCTAAGGAAAAAAAAAAATTCTGCTGCCTTTTATTAGCAAATCAGTCGGCTAGATGTTACCATTCCATTTTCAAGGGGGTGTGTCCCTGAACACACTGACTGTCAGCACTGATTGGACACCCCCCAATAACTAACACCCATCCACTAGCAATATATTTGTAGAAGGAATAACAAGGAACCACACATTATAGAGATTTAAGGAAAGATGCTCCAGAATTGTTATTTCACATGGAAAACTAGTCATTACTAAAACAGATACAGATGCTCTTTAAGGATTTTTGTTTAAAGTAGAAAAAAAATTCTTAACAGATTTAGATTTCAGCTTTCCCGTTTACTAGAAGGGTGAGAAAACAGTTGATTGTCATGAGTAGCTGGTCTACTTTTTGTCTGAAGTACAGTTGAAATCAGAAGTTTACATACACTATGTAAAAAGACACATATACATGTTTTTCTCACTATCTGACATGAAATCAAAATAAACCTGACCCGTTTTAGGTCAATTAGGAACCAAAATTATTTATATTTGCCAAATGCCCGAATAATGAGAGAGAGAGACTTTTTTGGGGCATTTTTATTACTTTCTACAAAGTCAAAAGTTTACATACATTACATTAGTATTTGGTAGCATTGCCCTTAAGCTGTATGACTTGGGTCAAACGTTTTGGATATCCTTCCACAAGCTTCTCACAATAGTTGATAGGAATTTTGGCCCATTCCTCCTGACAGAACTGGTGTAACTGAGCCATGTTTGTAGGTCGCCTTACTCGCACCTGCCTTTTCAGCTTTGCCCATAAATTTTCCATAGGATTGAGATCAGGGCTATGTGAGGGCGGCTCCAAAACATTGACTTGGTTCTACTTAAGCCACTTGGTAACCAGTTTGGCAGTCTGCTTCGGCTCATTGTTCATTTGGAAGACCCATTTCCACCCAACTTTTAACTTCCTGTCTGATGTCTTGAGATGTTGCTTCAGTATTGCCACATAATCTTCTTTCCTCATGATGCCATCTATATTGAGAGGTGCAGCAGTCCCTCCTGCAGCAAAACAACCCCACAACATGAGGCTGCCATCCCCGTGTGTTCACAGTTGGGATGGTCCTCCTTAGGCTACCAAGCTTCTCCCTTTTTCCTCCAAACTTAATGATGGTCATTATGGCCAAACAGTTCAATTTTAGTTTCGTCAGACCACAGGACATGTCTCCAAAAATGTAGGTTCCTGTTTAAAAGACATCCACAGGTGTCTCTAACTCAGATGTTGCCAATAGACATTTTGACCTCATCATATGGGCTGTCCTGAATTGTTTAAAGGCATAGTAATCCTAGTGTATGGAAACTTTTGACTTTGCAGAAAGCAATAAAAATGCCTGAAAAAATTCTCTCATTATTTTGGCATTTGGCAAATATAAATAATTTTGGTTCCTAATTGACCTAAAAAAAGGTAAAGTTTTATTCCGATTTCATGTCAGATAGTGAGAAAAACCTGCATATGTGTCTTCTATATACTGTTTGTAAACTTCTGGTTTCAACTGTAGGTGTTATACATGGTGCAATCGACTGCTCACTCTTTATGCATTGCATTGATGGATAAGGAATATGCTTCATTTGAGATGTACCCTAACACAGTGGACCTATTCCTTATACATTAGATGAGAATTGTTAGGCCTGTAAGCATGCAGATTACTGACTAGCCTCAGTGTGTTATCACATTTTTTTCTGACATTGACAAAACACATGAGTCAGCACTCTGCTGTTGTATTTGGTGTCTTGCCCAATCTATTTATACTTGATGGGATCTTTACAACTTCCTGAGCGGCTGTCACCTCCCTCCACATACACATCTGTTCTGCCATCCAGTATTATTTGCAGGACATTAGCGAAGGACATTGCACCATTTGCCAGCACGAAGCATGAAGCCATATTTATATGATGTAAATAGTAACGTACCAAAGAATGTATGGGGACAAGACGATTGATTTACTCTAGACTGTAATTATGCCCAGACCATAAAATTAAGTATGTTTTTATAAGCAGTAAATAGTATTTAAAGATCTGCCCAGAGTGCTAAGTTATTTATTTGAGTGTAAAAGGGTTTTGTCATCTCATAAAATCCTCTGAGGCCAGCTCATAACTGACTACGAGCCGGACTCATGGAACGAGGATATGGCCAAGTGGTTGTCCTTGTCCGTTCCTATTGGATTTCCGAATATAGCTGAGCGAGCATACTCGGGTGTATTTGGTATGCTGATTGACATGAATGTGGGAGAGGTGCGCAAACATGGCAATCTCCCCATTCTATGAGGCTGGCTCATTGCAAACTACAATCTGGCCTCATAGAGGATCTAACGATATGACAAAACCCCTTTTACAGAAGGTCAAAGCAAAATTGGCTTGTAGCCTGGTGTGGCTTCTGCTTTTCTACAAGGTCTTGTTAATTGTATTGTTTACTCCGGCCAATCATTGGCCAAACGAGTGTTCATAGGAACCAGTAATTGCTATGTCTTAAATGCCCCGCTATCAGCCGACAATGGACCAAATACTCTTTCATCAGCTGCACTCTTTATGCAGTACCTAACATCATTGTTTGTTGGTGGCACATCTCCCCGTGTGCACAGCCAGTGTGCGGCTCACAATAAGAAAAAATGAACAACCGCCCGAATGATTGACTGTTATGGAAAATTGTTCGTGTGGCCGTCAGAGAGATTTCGTCCCCCTCACTGGGCAAAAAGTATTCTTTGGATGGAAAAATTTAGCACTCCTAATCTGCAAATATTATCTCATTTAATAGGACCCTTCCCCATAGATTTGTTTGCTGTGAAGAACCCAATGTGCTGGTAATGGATCATTCAAATATTTGTACATCGAGCCTAAAAATATGGCAGATTGACATCTACATCTTCTAGATAGTCTTTGACATGGGTGAATTATAAGGAGGGTGTCCACTCAGCTGCTGGCAGTTATGGCACCTGCTCTGCTTGTAAACGCTAAATATCTAGCCACTACCAATCATTGTCTGGAAGGACTGTATACAATAAAGTCTTATTTTAACATCAATGTAGAAACATTCTCTTGTGGACTTTTTAGCATGCTGCAACATTGTTAAAAATATATGTTTAAAAATAAAAATCAACGGTTTCTGTTCACACTGTGATTGGGGTGTGTTCCATCAGGTTTTTTTCGGCTTGTAATGGTCGGAATAGCATGCTTGGCTTGACCATTGTTTCCAAGGGAAAATGTAAACCTGGTTCACCAAATCAATGGGTTCCATCAAAATCCGTTAAAAACTGCTAGGATACGTCCACACTACAAATGTCACAATACTTGTTAGATTCTGAATCCTAAAACCACGTTGTCCGACAAGTATTTTGACGTGGTTTCCAATATGGTGTTTAGGCTTTTTTTTCCAGCCGGAGTTAGGGTATGTTCACAAGGCGTGTTGGGTCCATGTGAACATGGACCCCAAACGGACCCAAACAAGCATCTAACAGATAGCAATGTGGCTTACGTTGCTTTTAATATGAAACACACTTCGGTGTTCACACGAGTGATCACGGATGTGCGTCTCACTGTGTCTTTCGGATCCGTTCCAAGAATTGACATGTCAATTCTTGGTCCAAAAGACACAGCAGGAGCCCTATAATAAACTACAGGGTGCGATCCTGCTGCATCCAACACGCATCCAAACATGCAGCTGCGTGTTGGATAGGTGTAGGATCCGTATATGGTCCGATCGCCAATGTGTTTTTGGATGCGATTTTTGGATCCAAAATCGGATCCATAGACTCCTTGTGAACAAGCCCTACAGTCAGAAAACAAGTCCCATTCATCTCTATGGGCATTTCAACGCGGATCCGACATAGAAATGTTTGGGACGCATTTATTGACTTGAAATACTGTGGAATTTTTAACATGTTCTAAGTTTTTTTTAAAAGCTATGGCTTTGGAATCTGACCTCAAGAAAATTGTCCTGTGGACTTTAACTGGGATTTTCAATTGAGGTTTATGGGGAGGGATTACAGTTGGATTTTTATGGTTTTTAAAGCCCAAATCCGCATGTAAATCCAACTGGATTTGCTTGTCGTGTGGACGGACTCTTAAACAACTTCATCATAACAAGTGCCGTTTTGTAGCACTGGAGACAGTGCCTGGCTTGGTGCCCTTTTGTCCATTAATATTACCCCAGCTATCTGTAACCTCTTTAGTCAATGCCATAGTATCTTCCAACACCTCTGGTAATAACCATCATAGTTCCACTGATACTGGAAGCCATACCACTAGTGCGAACATAAACTAGAAGACAACGTCACCTGCTGGTGTTTGTTGGCATCCAAATCCAAGAATTGGTATAAATCACCCTGTGTGTGACCCAATGCAGTTATGACCCAACATTCATTCATGTTGTCGATGATTGTAGGTGGAACCAGTGCAACACACTTTCGTGAACGTTGAACACATCTTAGAGACGGCCCATACAGTTGTTATGAAGCTCTTGGAGAGAATGGACCCAGCACTGGTTGGCCTCATTGCTTTTGGTTTTGAATGATGAATTTTAGTAAATAAGAGGCCTGGTAATGGGGAAAGAAGATGTAGTGCAAAATAAACACCAGATTCTTCATTTGTGGTTAACAAAACTTGGTTAACAAAACTTGATAGGAGGTCCAATTTCAAGAACTGGCATATTGACTCTTGGAATTCAATGCAAGCAAAAGACCGTTCCGAGCTGGTTAGATTCTCTATCATATTGCAGAAGCTGCATCTATCTTCAACCTAACATGGTGACCTAAGCTTGCCTCCAAAGATTAGGACCTGTACCAGTATTCTGTCTTTGCTCGTCTGTACTGCTTATGAAAACACTGGATAAGATGAATTGTGCCATTGATTGCTGTCTGAGTTGTAATGAATTTAACTAAATAAAATCTGATGTTACCTGTAATAAAGTCAATAAGTGACGCATTATCTAATTGTCACCATTAGGCAATGACTATTGATGTATACAGGGCTCCTATGAGGTTTGTTGAACTGTTCTGCTCTTTTTAAGATCTTGTCCCCTAATAGATCCTCATCTTGTGTTAACTCTAATGAGCATGTAATTTATGGGACTTTTAATATTTAACGTTATAAATCATTTACGTGGAAATGGAATATTTTACAAATGATGTCTCTGCTGCAGAGAGCAATTAACATCCTATATATAGGAAGTTAACATTCCATAATCTTCTTTGAAATCCTTGGTAAATGGTGTGCTATTCTGAGCACTCTGCTCCCTGCAGACAACTCATTTTGCACATTCAATAGACTTTGTTAAAATAGAGGAAGCACATAATATTGTTAAAGTGGTACCGAAAACTTCGGAAAGAGGACATGACATTGATGCCCCAATATTACCATAGGCCTCTTATAATAATAGGATGCTACACGAGCTGAAAAAGATCACTAAACTACTACTAAAATAGCAGGAGTGAACATATGTACCCTGAGAGGTAGCTATTTTGGCACCATTCTGTTAATACCAATATCCAAACCATGCATTCCCTAATTGAAAAGGCCATACAGTATGGTGCCTAAACATCATTTTCATACTCTAGTTTAAAATTTTTGCTGTTCACCTGAATAATAATGATTGTACTCCAAAATGATGGGCTCAACTAATGGCTAGAATAACTGCAACAACTTTAGAATTCACAGGAGGCAAATTAAAAAGAAGGTGTCAAAACATAATGTCAGCCACAAAATATGATCTTTATTACATAACAAAGACACCAGAATTAGAAACTCTTAAAAAAAAAAATCACAAAACAGATCCATATATCACATGATTAAAAGTGTAACCGTAGACCAGACCTGAAATCAAAAGTACTACTCCTGATGACTATGCAGTGCTTAAAGGGGGGTTCCCATCTAAGACATTTCAAGCATATCAATAGGATATTCCATAGATGTCTCATAGGTGTAGGTTGAAAGTCTCCCTGCAGAATGCAATGGAGGTTGCTCTTTCGCCATACTCTCCATTTCATTCCCAGTACAGCCAAGTGGTATGCTTGACTGTACTTGGAAATCCCCCTGAAATGAATAGATTGCCCTTTCTCAAGGTGCAGTTCCCACTTGAGACATTTGTGGCATGCTCATTGCCAACACCTCTTCAAGTACTGATTCCAAAAATGCACAACTAAATAATACCATGCAGTATTTAGATAATACCAACATACCATGACTGAAGGGTAAGCTACCTTCAATAGGTGGCACAAGAGAATGCTCACATATTCTGTTTTTCCCAGGAGGCATTTCATGACCTTTTCATATCCCTAGACCTTTATGGTGCTCACTGCAAGGAAAAACAGTTTCAACTAGAGGCATGTCAAAGCCTGCCAGCCAGCACCTTGCTCTCCACTGATGAGGAACAAAAAGCCTGAAACGGCTGTCTACAGAGGGTAGACTCTTATGGGGATTTTTTGGCTTATCTTAAATTCCTAGTCATGTTTCAAGGCTCTTTAAAGGAGTATTCCAATTGGTAAAATTCTGATTCAGTGGGGCCAGGATGGTGAAAAAAAAGAAAAAAATGTTACTCGCCTTCCAGTCCTCCAACACTAGCGTGCCGAAGAACCCCAGAATATAACTCTCTACACTTAAGGTCACATGTATGAAAACTGTCTTGGTATAAGACGTTCTTTGTTGCCCACAGCCACTAATCAGAGTTCCAAGACAGTTTTCATACATGTCCCCCTTGGTGTCTCAATCCTGACACACAGAAGATGTTGACTCTCCATTCCTTTACAGTAAGGTGCAAGCATCTACGGTTTGTCTTCAGAGTGGAGAAGGGGGGGGGGGGGGGGGGGGAATGTATGTTTGTAAAGTCCCTATGCAGTGAAAAGTGATGTAATACTCTTTTTGTGTGTGTATGGGATAACTGTGGACATGTGAAAGCGCTTGGCATAGTGCACTTCAGCATCATTGCTCTCCAGCAGTTTCACAAACAATAGCATTGGACGGGGTGAGTCAATAAATGGATGCCTACTGATTTTCCTATAGAAATTGCCATTGTAGGTGAAATCTCCTAAATTTTATTTTTAGACATTGCAAAGTCATTTGTGCTGCACATATGTCATCAGGTCCTTGTTGGTATACACACATGAAAGGAAAAACCCTCAATCGTCACTAAAATTACATGAAACTAAAAAAACTTTGTCTTTCCTGAAGTCCAATTTGGCAAAGACAGTGACAGATGGTGCGGTTTGATGCTGTTGTACCTTGACCTTGGAGTTCACCTCTTATCTCTTTGGAAGGAATTCTGGGCTCTGGGTTATCATTCGTATTATCCGTCTCTTCAAGTTGTCATCAATTTTCCTCTTGCTCCCATATCAAGAAGGATTGGTTACAGTCCCATAGTCCTTAAACGTCCGAATAATGTGTGCAACTATAGTAAGAGATCATCATGCCATTTGGCGATTGTAACCTTTAAAGGCTACAATTGTCTATAATTTTCTTAAAGGGGTTTTGCCAAAAAGTCAGTTCCTTACCTGTTATCTGATCAGGAGACAAAATTAACTCAGCATGCTAAGTCATGGGGGATAGAGAGGGGGTCTGAGCAGACACGCAGTTTCCAGGGGGCAGTTACAATGTTTACTCAATAATAAATTAAAACCAGTGGATTCTATAAAAAAAGACAGGATTTTCTCCAAAAAAGTCCCTTGCAAGCTCCTTCATGTTCCTGTCATCAGTAAAAAGTGCATACAAGCAAAACCCGGCAGATCAGTCCTGGTCTGTCTAATGTTAAACTGTCAGGTAAACTAAGGGCAAAGGAAAGAAAGCTGTAGCTCTCACAGGCTTCACTTTTTGTAATCACATATTTAGAAAAGTGATTAAATACCCATTTTGGAGGATACCACATCAACATTACATTGTGGCAAAACCCCTTTAATAATCTCCTGAGATAACTCTCTCATCTTCGTTGGTCCATGTTCAGTGTGGTACACACCATGATACCAAACAGCACAGTGACTCTTTTTGTCCTTTAGCAGACTGACTGCTTACAAGTTTGAAGACACTGTTAATGCTAATTACAGGACATATTTTAGTTTAACATGTCCCTATGGTGAAATTATTTTCAATCTTTTCTAGAGATACCATCATTTTTTCCCAAACCAGTTTCATTAGTTTGGGATTCAACTGAAAATTAAAGCAAAACAAATGCAATGTCTGATTTTTATTAGTTGGTTTTCAGTAAATTTATTATTATTTTTGACAGTTTCAAGTTATTTCAGTAATCATTGTGGTTTTTCTTGCTTTAATGGAAGGGTACCAACAATTTGTCTACATGTGTGAATCCAGTATGGGATAGGCAGCTTCTACTGAGGAAATAGTCTTAGTTTTGACCATGCTCCTCTTAAACGTTAGGGGTTTTCAAAAAGCTTCATGTCTTGCATGGGAAAATCACATTCAGTGTGTTTACTTTATGCTTGGACAGTTGCTGATGAGATGGGGTCACATGTTGAAATGTTTGTTACAGGATAAATGGTTTTGCCCATTCTTGCATTGCAACACTTCAGTTAATGTAAAACAATGTCTGTAATAGAGCAGATATATAAAATAGGTATTTCTATTTTTTGGCCTGGGAAATTGTAAATGGATTTTTCCCAAATGAATCTGGGATTTATCAAAAAGTCTCTGTAGATGTGAAGACTTCTTTAAGGGTCAGTGAAAGTCAGCAGTGTATGCAATGCTGTAATTTATCCCTCAGAGAGTCACCAAAATAATTTCTTCTGTCCTGAAGTCACCTCTTACTGCTCAGGGCACTTGGAGGACAGTGTTTATTAACCTGTCAGATGATGGACTCCTTGAGATGTTGCCTCCAGTGATTTTCTTTTCTGTCTCTATGTATTATACTTCTTGTTTTGTATTAATAGGTATTTTTACCTTAGACATTTGTGTCATATAAACAGGATATACCGTAAAAGTCTGATCTCCAAAAGTGAGGTTTGGGGCAAGTTTTTGACCCCCGCCTACTGAGGTGGCTGCTAGGGGCCTCAAATGTGTGTGTGTGTGTGTGTGTAGGTGTATTTGTGAGTGTATATTGTGTGTGTATATATTGTGTATATATATATATATATATATATATATATATATATTTATATTATATATAATGTATGTGTATTATATATATATATATATAAAGATATATAGATATAGATATATAGATGGCTTGATCGATCTAGAAAACATTTAAAACTCAATGAGAAATTTGGTATGTGATGATGAATTTACAGGCAAAAGATTGTTTAAACAAAGCTAAATGTCCACATATATTTTACATTTCTGATTAAAAGAAAGCAATGGTCTATGACTCACATAGACACTTACTCCAGGTGCCAGTTTTAAAGAGGATCTGTAAGATCTCCTGACAGGTCTGTTTTATTAAATGTCCCTGTGAAATGACAATTCTGCAGCATCTTCTCTTATATCTCTGTGTTGTGCTGTTCCTCTGTTGTTATTTCTAGAAATGTATTACTGAATCTGTCAGATGGGTGTGACCGTTTTAGTTTTCAAAGGGGTATGTTCCTGCACACCTTGACTGTCTGCACTGATTGGATGATGTATCTGTGCAGGGACACATCCCAATTGGTAACACCCATCTGACAGATTGGTAATAAATGTTTTGGAGTTTCTTGGGAACATTTCCACAATATAAGACTTAATGGCAAAAATGCGCCAGAATTCTTCTTTTATGGGGAATACAAGTATTTACTAAAACAGAAGTGTCAGGAATGGTCACAGGTCCTCTTCAAATACAAGTTTGTTGGAGTAAATGGTGCAAACTATATTAAAATAGACATGTTTCTTAAATAGTTTGGTATATTTTGGTTTGTGCTAAAGTAAAAAAAAAATAAAAAAAACATAAGGGTCTGCCTTTCTTAAGACTGGCGTTCCAAAAATCAAAATAAAATTTTTTGGTGATGTGAATTGCAAGTTTCTTAAAAAATGTGGCCTGTCTTAGACTGCCTCAAAGTAGAAAAGTTAAAGAACCGGTAGATATTTTGCCAATAATTGGACTATTTTCCAACTTTAGTATTAATAACTCTGTTGGAACGGTGGAGATTATGCCCCCTTGTAAGCCTCACAAACTTGTCCTGGTACATTTGAAAACTGAAAAGTGCTGCATAAAGTTTTAAATTTTTGTATAAATTAGGTTTGCACCAAATTTTGTTTCATGACTTTACTATCAAAAACAGTTGCCAAGCTAATAATAAATTCCCTCTATAACATAAACGCCTGTTTATGAGCTGGCATTTATATATTCCAAAATATAAATTGGAAATGTGTTGCCCACTTTTATGGGCACTTTTTTAAACTGTTGAATGCGAAAAAAAGTTTCTAAATTTTAGCTAATATGGTGTATGCCACAAATTTATAATGCCAAGAACAGGCTCAGAGAAATGTATAAATTCTGCCGTGTACTCCGTTGTTTGACTATGGCAACATGAAATAGGGGTTGAATACTTGGGGGTTAAATGCAAGGTACAGTCCATGAGAGGGAAATCTACAAAAGAGAGGTTGATAAATGCTTTGTCATGGTTTCGAGTAAGTCCTAAAGTTCATAATTGGATGTTCTAAAGTTCATAAAAGCCTTATTAGCTGTAAAGCCCTGTATACCTCCAAGTCTTAATTGCAGAACATGATGTTGATGTGCTAGGACTTTCTGTTATCCACCAGAAGTGGGGGAAGGTGATTTGGCATTTCTGTAATGAAACGACCTTGAGAGTTTGAAAAATGTCTAATGGCTAACTTCCCTGATGATATGAATGCAGATGTTCACTATTTCAGTTCTGTAGACCTGACAAGCATTCGTGCTATAGTATCTGAATTTCTGGATTAGCAATGGCTTTGGTGGCTTGAAGTATACAATTATTTTTACTTTTGGCAGCTTAAATTAGATCTCCTAATCATTTAATGCACTTATCACTCTGTTGATGAGGTTACTTCAAAAACATTTTTGGCCTTTCACATTGGTAATTTAATTGATTTTTTTTTCTTTGATTAGATTTTGGGGATGGGGTATTGAATTTCTTTGATCACCCTAGTTCTTGCTCCCTTCAACTAGTTTGGATCCGTGTTCCGCAAGGTTCAATATTACCCTTTTTGTTGCCAGGTAACCACAAACTTTGCATCACTAAATCGTAAGGAAAAAATAACACCCCCAAAATAAATAGAGGACTGGGAATCCTCACAATAAATTATGCCAGTATTTTTTTTTATCAGAATTAGAAAAAAACCATAGAAAATAGAAAATACTTGACCTAAAATATAACTTTTGAAATATATCATTAAATATCAAAAAACTACAATACCCTACACTTACCCTATACTCTACACTAGAACCCTACTTATTCCAAGTACAGGGGACCCTATCCCTATAAGGACGACCCCAACTGGAACCTAACCTAATCACAAAATACCCTAGTATATACATAGTATATTTTATTAGGCCTTTGGATATTAGTGTATAGTTGATTTTTGTCTGTTTATCTGTCTTTAGTAATAATAGGGTGTACTAGCCCACTGACGCTTTTCGAAAAAAAGTTTTAGTTGTAGCTCATTCTTATGTTATATCTTATATAATGTTATACTAATATACAATGACTGTAAATGGTGCGAGTCTTCATGGGAATATATACAGCAGCTTATCCTGAAAAGTTATCTGAACTGATAGGTATTTATTAACCTTTATCAGGACATAGTTAATAAGAGGCTTTAAAGTAATGATTTCCATACTTTATAAATGTTCGCTATGTAACAGAAATATTGGGTATTTATGCATGCATTCAGTCTTGTCATACAGTATTGGGATAGTCCTATAAAAAATATGAAGTATGTTGCTTTTTTATTTTTTTAACAGCGGTTGGGGGCACTTACATTACCTCCTTGTATACTTTATAGTAGGAGTGCACAATATTTGCCCCACAGTTCCCTTCTGTGCGACCCACAGCCATTAAGGACACAAACATACTTTGTCTCTGTCCTGATATTTCAAAGGGTAATATTCAACTTATAAGGCCACAGTCCACTGATGGCACTTTTATGGTGGAAACTGTTAAGGCTCGTTCACACGGCTTATTCTGGAACTGATTGGAGCAATACTGCGCGCCGTATTTGCGCTGCAGTACGGCTCCAATCCGTCCCAGTAACTACGGTAATCTCAAAACTACGGTTCTCGGAGAACTGTGGATTCCGTCTCCCCTCCGCCGCGGAGGGAGAAAGTGACATGCACATTATTTATGGTGTGTACGCACCGTGAATAATGACTGTCTATGGGGCCGGCGAGCTGCCGCCCCCGCTGCACGGCTGCTGGCGTAATTGCGGGGCGAAATCCGACCCCGCAATTAGGCCGGCAATAAGCCGTGTGAACGTTGCCTTACAGTGGGCACTGTATGGCTGATACTGTTATGGTGAGCACTGTATGGCTGGTGGTGTTATGGTGGGCACTGTATGGCTGGTGCTCTTATGGTGGGCACTGTATGGCTGGTGCTCTTATGGTGGGCACTGTATGGCTGGTGCTCTTATGGTGGGCACTGTATGGCTGGTGTCATTATGGTGGGCACTGTATGGCTGGTGCTATTATGGTGGGCACTGTATGCCTTACAATGTATGGCTTGCACTGTATAGCTGGCACTATGAGGTTGTATCTGTTATTTTTAAGCAATGAGTAATCCAGGTAAAACTGTTTCTGTATGATCCCCAGTACACAACCAGCAGTTTTACCTGATATTTTTTCCATAGAGAGAGATGTTAATTTCTTAAAGTCTTAGCACATGCAAAGGATATACTCTAACGATGCCTGATAGGTCCTAGACTCCAGAGAGGAGGACATGAGTTTGAGGGGTGGGAATCTATGCGTGTTGCTCTCTGCACTGTACTTGATACAAAGCCATTTCTGTAACCCCCAAAGCTACAATGACCATAGAAGCCTCCTACTGAGCAGGGAACTGAAATCCCCCTTCTAATCTTTGGGAGTCCCTAAAGTGGGACCAAGATCTCTTATCCCTTTTAGCTATTTACAATTGATGTACCATAAAGGTCTCAAAGGGGGAATACCTCTTTAAGGTTTGCTTGCAAGGGGTGCAATATGACAATGTAGCGTTTGGACCAAAAAAGGTCATGTACCCCTGCTTTATAAACCTAATTTAAATTGCTGCCGATGTCTTTTGGTTCAGATGCCATTTACAATTATTCTAATTCTTTAGTCTGTGACCTTGCCCTATGAGGGCGAGTATATCCTCTGCTTACACCACAAAGCTGACCACTTTTATCTTCTATATTTATAGGAAAAATCGTTAACAAAATCACTTCAAAGAGGAGAGGACCCGCAGTTTGATCAAGTAAGTCACATGAAGCCAAATTATTATTAAAGAAAATTGTCTACCTGCATTTGCTTATAGAGAGAGGCCATAAATATGTCTGTGTAATAAGATAATCAATGTTTTCCATTTCATTTGTCAGTGGCTTTACTCGTATGGCTGATTGCTGTATCTCTGTGTAAATATCCAAGGAGAGGAAATGAGTTTACATTTGACTCAACTTTTTGTGTATTTTTTTGTAAGTTAGAGGTTTTTTTGTTATGTACAACCGTGTACCCAAAACAAGGATACATTTCAGCTCCAACAAGTCAGAAACATGGGTTGAGTGGAAATTTCCTGGACCTGTTATATACTGAGGGGCATTTGCATTTGAGGAGTCAGTAGTCAATCCTAACCTGCAGTTTAAAGAGAACCTGTCACATAGTTTATGCCCCCCTTGCTGAGGACAGCACAAGCTAATGTCAGACCTGCTGTTCCCAGCGCTGTGTCCCTTATTCTGTAAGATGCTGCATTTACCCCTCAAATCTTATTCATGAGCAGGTGTTGGCCCCGCCCACCAAAGGCTAGTCCCCGCCCACTGACAGTTATTCACATGTTTCTACCTATTCCAAGTAATAGGTTTATCAGTTGAGGTGGGCGGGGCTATCTCAGGTGGGTGGGGCATGAAAATAACTGACTCTTTTCTGGCTGAAAACTGCAGATTTGAGCATTAAATAATCAAAAACGTCAGCATCTTACAGAATAAGGGACACAGCACTGGAAACAGCAGGTCTGACACTAGCTTGTGCTGCCCTCAGCAAGGGGGGCATAACCTATGTGACAGGTTCTCTTTAAAAGAATGATTTCACATCTCGTTTTTTTTTGTCAAAAGGGAGGTACCTGATGTAGAGACTAGAATCAGTGTTTTATTAACCAAAGTCCAGTGGAATAAAGTAATTTAAGTAGTCTGTTGTATCCACATTAGTCGTTGAACGTATAACAAGAATCTGTGTGTCTTTTTTGCCACTTGGTTGTAGATTTAGCTCCACTATAATGAAAGGAGTTATGTGTTCTTCCAAATCTATTAAGTATGTTGTTCCCCCGTCCTCCTTCACTGATGTTCTTGAACTTAAAACCCTTCTCCAGTCTGGTGACTTTTTCAGATAGGGCGACTATGAAGTAAACTGACCCACCAAGCCAACTAGAATACTGCCAATGTTTATTTTAAAAAAAAAATAAGGTTTTCTCTTTTTGTACAGAATTGTTTGTACAGGCACTCTGACTGAGTGACCAGATGTTAACTCAAAAATGATATCCAAGTCTGTACCTAAAGAGGATGCTTGCCTGCTATTTGTTTTCGCCAGTGTTTGCTCCTTGGCTGTTTTTTAGCTCCGTTTCACTGGGGCAAGGTTTGATCTGTGCCAACAGTTAAAGGGGTTGTCTCACTACTGATTCATTCCCGTTTTCGTGGTTTCATTTTGAATTCAGGAGCGTGTTTATTGGCTTCAACTAGGCTGAAGGAGAAGCACTGTCGGTAGCTATAGCAACCAGTGCAGGCAGCCTATCATGAGAGATTGAAGCTATAGTGACCTGAGGAGCTGATGCAGCGCATACAAGAGGGGATATCTGGGAATAGGTAGGACACTGTTGATGGACATATATTGCAAAGTGGCTTGTTTTTGCAAGATCTTTACCATGAAAAGCAATCCTTGTAGTGAGACAACCCCTTTAAGCTACAGTGTCTACCGAGAGTCTATGGTAGTCTGAGAAACACCTCCTGTTCACCATTGGTTCAGGTCGCTGCTCTATCCCACCCCCTGCAGTTCTGCCTGTTATGGCTGGCTGTGGAGTATAACACCAGTCACTGCTGTAGACAAAGCCTGCACAGGAAACCAGAGCCTAAAAAAGCTGTAAAGAGTGATAACCGCTAGATGGGATAACCCCTTTAAACACCATTGAAAACATGAGTCAAATGCTTCTCATGTAACTGCCTTATTTAGGTCACTTTAACACAGAATTATTATTGTGCATCAGCAATTGCCTAGTGGGGTAGAAAAAACATGTGGACGCTGTTAAATAGAACGGTTGAAAAAAGGCATATGTCATCAACTCCAACTAATGGTGGACGAAGGGAGGCAAGAACCAATCTGCCCTGTTGTAATATACTTCATTCAATATGCTCTAAACTCTCTACAGTTCTGGATCAGCTGTGTGATGAGTGCTAGCTCACTAGTTCAGTGTGGACACACAAGAAACGGCTAGGTCTAGCCCAGGAGACCAGGGGACCAAAAGTCTTTGGCTATTTTTTTCGGGATAGTCTGAAGCCCAACCCCTCTGGTCTTTCCTTCTAATGCATTCAACGTGAGGTGAAATACTCAAGGCACTGATCTGAGACGGAGGTTGAGGGGTAAGGAAGATAGCCATGGCATAGTAAGGAATCCTGGAGCTTGAAATCTAGCAGGCAATGGTAAATGGTAAATGATAGGAAATTCTGCTGCTTGGCTGCAAAGAAGGGAAGCTGCATGTGGCAAAGAAAAAGCACAAGTTAGTACAAAAAACATCACAGGGAATGAATGAAAACTCATGCATGTTATTTGATCATTTTCTTGTTTATATGGTTGGAATTATTTTATTTTTTTTGACATTTCAAAAAATTTACTTGCCTTAAAGGGGTTGTCTCGCTACAAAGAATAGCTTTCGAATTGTAGGGAACACAAAATAAAGACATTTTCCAAATATATTGCTTTGTTCCTCTGTTTTCCCTAAGGAGATACAAGTGAATTTATGACCTCCCTGGCTATTTCAGTTCCCTCAGTAACCTACCTGTAAACAATTCTCCCCCTGCTGTTTGTTCAATGAGATAACAGTGAGTGATGTCATCACACAGGTCACAGCAGTGTCCTGTGCTGCTCAGCAGTAAAAAAAAAAGCTTGATTTATGTAAAATAAACAGAACTGTAATTAGGGCTTTTGTTTTGGGGATCAGATAAAGCCTTCTGAGAGCAGTTTGAAAAGCTTCTTAGCTAATCTGATCTAATTAGCAACTGAAAGCAGGGAGCAAGGAGCTGTATGCAAATGAGTCAGTCTGAACCAGGAAGTGACAGAGTATTTCATTCATGCATTCTGTGAAACTCTGTAGGGAGACAACTCCTTTAAGAAGGAGGAGGTCCTTCAAAATAGATACATTAAGTATTAAAGGGGTTGTCTATTTTATATTGTTCTTATTCATTATGTTAATGATAGAAAATTATACAACTTTCTAATATACACGTATTAAATACATTTTTTCTTTACCTCTTTAAAAAATGGTATGGCCCACATTCTTGTCCATAGTAAAGGCTTCCATGTAGCAACTGTGTGGAGTAGACATGTCATCATCATGTGAGCTCCTGGCAATTGGTTAGTAACCGGGTTACATGACCTCTGTGGGGTAACTGAATAGGAGTAATGGTGAAATAATTATTAACATGGTTATTCCAACCACTTCTTCACTGTGTGTAGTCACTTGCATATCTGCTATTTCTGTAGGTGATGTTATCAATATATTTAACTATAAACAAAAAAAAAAAGCAGAAAGATGACAATACAAAGATTGTGTGATCAGCTTTTCCACGGACCAGACACTGACAGATGTGATAAGACGCTGCAGGAAGCAGCAATACTGGAGAAGTTCTGCTCCTCAATCTACTGTGGACAGAAATGTGGGCTGTACCATTTCATTTTTTCTAGGTAAGGGCCTACAGCACGGATATAAAAAAGTAGATTTTTTAATACATGTATATTAGAAAATTAGATGATTTCCTGTCATATACGTAATAAGCAAAGACATTATAAAGACCTTAAAAAGTGGACGACCACTTTAAGGACTCATCAAGCGACTGGATGAGCACACTGCAAGTTTATTATTATTATTAAGTATTTTAAAATATTTACATTTGGTTGCAAAATATTAGTGTATAAGTAAAAACATTTGATTTTCATGCAGTTTACATATGTGTGGATTTAGTGCTAGAAGAAAGTCTGTCATTTGTCAATTGCTGCAGCGCTACAGAATATTTGTGCGTTCATTTTTGTGAACTCTTTAAAAGGACCTGTGTCCATTCCTGATATGTCTGTTTGAGTACATACTTGTATTGCCCTTGAAATAATGATTCTGAAACGTATTTCCTTAAATCTCTATGCAGAGTAGTTCCCCTGTTATTTCTCCTAGATATTTATTACCAATCAGTCAGCTGGGTGTTACCAGTTGGGGGTGGGGGTGTCCCGCACAAACTGACATTGTCCAATCAGTGCTGACAGAACAGAACACACCCCCTTGGAAATTGAATGGTAACACCCATCTGACTGATTCAGTAATACATTTCTAGATGGAATAACAGAGGAACAGCACTACACAGAGTTATCAGAGAAGAGGCTCCAGAATTGGTATTTCACAGGGAACACAAGGATTTACTACAATGGTCATGTCGGAGGATGTTAAAGTTCCTCTTTGAAGAGAACGGACTGGCCTTCCCTTCCCACAGTGAAAAATACATATCGCGCCAGCAAATAAATATTATAGCTATGCTGATGTTACAGGTCCTCCAGTGGTTCTTAGCCAGTTTTTTTAATGCTAAACCTATGAAGTTTTGTAGGTTCACCTATTTTGGAATTTGCATTCTTAGTCGCTATTGTTTTTGTATAGTGATATATAGTATATCAGATGAGGTTGATTATTCCCCTCTAGTTCCACCTTTTACTATGCTGCTTACTTTTTAAAAAAAATCTATACTATTTATTGAAGAAACATTAAATATAGTAGTATTTTTAGCAGATGATCTTCTGGGGCTGAAAATAACAAAACTACAGGGGCACATAACTCACAGAAATAGAGTCCTCCCACACATTTCCCACTGTTACTAAGTCATTCATTCATGCAGGTTTTGACACTCCTGTACAGTGATGCTGGAGGCAATGTTGACTAGGGCCACATGTGAATGTCCAGGAGTTCCCCTGCCAAAAATGTCATTGTATTGAGAGATTGATATAAATTCATATATTGCGCTTTCTGCACTCGTGTTGGTTGTAACAAACGTGAAGTGGTGTTCCCATCTCACATTTTGATAGCATATTGATATTATAACTGTGGGACCATCACCTTTCTCGGGAATGAGCCTCCAAAAGTTTACATTCAGAGCAGTCTTGCTTGCGCTCTTTTCTCCATTCTGTCGATATGCCATCGTCTTTAATGGTAATGAAGGATTTTCTCTCAATACTAATGGCCATATAGTAGTAAATTAGTTTTTATTTGATTCAAAGCAAATTCAGTCCTGAGCTATTTTGTCCAGTTATCTGCATTTGCTCCATTCAAACCGTTGCACAAGGGACCCTTTTTGTCTGATCAGTAGGGATTCCAGCAACCAGACGCTTTCCAATCCGATACTTATCTGTCCTATGGAAAGGTAATACATTGCCATTATGGTAAAACTCATTTAACCATCTGCCAACCACCCAATCACTATAAAAAAAAGGGCCCTGGGATTACAGTTTTTTAATTACAAGGAATTCCAGCACATTTCTCCCAGAGTTCGCCGGGGCTCCCACGGTTTTTTGGGTACCTACAGGGGAAAAAAGGATGGACTGTTTTTTCATCTTTATAAACACAAAAACACACAAAAAACGGGGGTTTTTAGCATTGTATAAAAGACCCTTTACCCGGGGCAGAGCGAGGAAAAGGGGGGTCTTCCAGCCCCCAAAGACCCAGCTCCTTTTTGGGGCTATTTTTTCAACATTGTATTGCGGTGCAAAACGGGTTTGTTCCCTTGTAAAAGTGCTTGCTAGCCAGGGATACAATCAACGGCGGGCAAGGGCCCCTGCCCCCCCTTATTAGTTTTGTATTTTTGGCATGCAAGCCCCCCAAAAAAGAAGTGACGTCAACTTTCTTTAGGAAACCAAAAAGTATCGGTAAAGTGCTATGTTTTTCCCGTTTTTTGGGGATGGTTTGTGGGGGAAATTTAAACCGCTGAAAGTGGGCTCCCATACATACCCCCGGCCCCCCCCTGTGAAAATATCTTTAGTGGGCCCTGGGGGGATGTATTTCCCTCAAAAACTGATCCCAATTTTAAAAATGACCCAGTTAGGGGGAAAAACCCAGCAAAAAAAAAGAGTTTTTAGTAAATGCCCCGGGGTTTTTTTTTTTTCCTTTTGGGGGCATAATATGTCAAAAAAAATTTTAAACATTAAAAAAACTAAAAAAAAAATTATTAAAAAAAACCCCCCAAACCTCCCAAATTTTAGTCTGTCCCAAAAACAGTCCTAAATTTTAAAATCCCCTATATGAAATGTTTGGTAGGGGAAAAAATTTGCATAATTGAAAAAGTTATTGTGATGCCATTTTTTTAAATGAAAAAGGGCAAAAATATGGAAAAACATGTTATTTTTAGTGCAAAAAAACGGGTACAAAAACGTAAATAGGGCAAACGTAGTTAGTATGGGACAAGTTTGTTCTGTAAAAATTATGGTGCATTGAAACCCCTGTTTGCAGTATCGTTTAATAACCTACAGGGAGGGGCCCCTGAAAATGGTAGGGTTTTTTAACCCTGCCCCAAGGGGGTTAATTGGAACCCTATTGTGGATTCTTTTAAAAATTTAAAAATTTGGAAAGGTGGGGGCCCACTAGTTTTCTATTAAAAATGATGGACACCATGATGGGCCCTTGGGTTTGTTGGGTGCTGTTGATATTTTCATGAAATAGATCGGGCACTGAAAAACCCAAAAACCGAAGAAACTTTTTTTGGGTTTCCCCTTTAAAAATTTGGGAATTTTTTTTTGGTTTGGTTTGGGGGCATTGATTCTAAAAAATGACCCCCTTTTTCCCCTTTGTTAGCTAGTTTTTGGAGAATGGCATTCCCAACCTTACCAAGTAGTATTGTGTGAAAGTAGTAAACCCCAATTTATTGTACTAAAAAAAAGGTTAAAAATTTCATGTAAAACAGAAAAGAAAAATTTTTTTAGAACATTTTAAAAAAACACGGGAAAAAAAAAAAACTTGAATGTGAAAATATGAAAAATTAAATTTATTTTTCCCTTTTCTAAACAAATTTAAATCCCTATACACTTTTTCCAAGGGAATTAACGTAAAATTTTTTTAAAATTTAAAATTTTAAAAAAAATTAGGGTGCTAGAAAAAAAATGGGGGGGATTTTCGGAATTGGCAGCACTCAAGAATAAGGTAAAATTTACTGGGCCCAACAAATTTTTTTTTTTTGTTCCCCGGTTTTTTTTCTTTTTTTTGTTTCTATGAAGGAAACGGGAAATAAAAACGAATGTCGAGTTGCACAAATTATAACAGGGGGCCCCCAAAGAAAAAATTTTTGTGTCGAAAAAAATTAATCCCACTCCCCAGCCACAAACATCAGTACCCCCAAATTGGGATAAAAGGGGAAAAGAAATTAGGTGCAAGTATTTGCTTAAAACACATGCTAGTTACATTTTGTAAAGGCCCCCCCGTTTAGTAAAGGTAAAAACCAAAAATTCAGCCCTGTTTTAAAAGGAAAGGGTTAAAGGGCTTTGGGGAAAAAAAATCACCTGAAAACCATACCCTTAAAAAAAAATTCATAAAAACTGAGTTTTTTGTTCCAGGGGCCGTAAAAAGCTGTTGAAAAATTAAATTTTTTTGGGGACCGTTTTGCTTTTTTTTTTTTGAAAGAAATGCAAAGCATTAAAATTTCCCCTTTGTATTTTTTGGGAAAAAAACGCGCCAAAAAAATGGTCGAGTGCTTTCCAAAAGACTAAATTAGAAAATTTTTCTTCCCTCTCTAAAAGAAATTTTCCCAAAGTCCCCCCTCTTTTTCCTTTCGGAAACCAAATCTGGGTTATATTATTGTTGGAGAGCCTTAAAAAGCCCCAACGGAAAATGGCACCTTTCCCCTTTGCCTGCCAAAAACAGGTGAAAAGCCTTTGCAAACAATAAAACTGGACAGTGTCCCTTAATCCCAAAATTTCACAGAAAGGGGTGCACGAATTGGGGGGGACATTTTCTCCCAGGTTAGAATGTGGTGATTCGATTTTTGTGGGGCGCAATGTCCCCCCAAAGGGCCTTATGGGGGGGGAAACAGGGCAGGTTTTTGGCCGGGCCCCAATAAAATTCACACAGATTCACTTTAATAACAGAAATTTGGATCCCCCAGGGGGACGCACTTTTTCCCCGGAAAGATGACCTTTCCCTTTTTAAAAGTTTTGGGAAAAATCTTTGGTTTTTAAATGGGGACTTTTTAAAGGCGCAAAAGGAAGTTTTTAAAATTTAAATGAAAAAAAAATTTAAAAATGCAAATGGGCCAAAATTTATCCATGCAGCTTCATGCCCAAATTTTGTGGGGAATTTTGGAGGGCCACCAAATCCCCTGATTGCTAAAGAGTTATGGACGGGAAGAATTATTAAATCCCCTTCCTTTGTACTGCCCTCAAAAATTTTCCCAAGATTGTTATTTTTCCCTTGACCTGTTGTAATTGACTTTTTCCCCCCTTTATATTTGTTTCTTTTTTTTTCCCCCCTTCCCGAATTGGGCGTATGCATAGGGCCCTTTACCCGGGGAAGTGATTTTTTCCCCCCCGCCCAACCTAAGGGAAAGTTTGCTTTCGCCTGGAAAATCGCGGGGCTTGGGGGGGCCCAAAATGCTGCCCGTTCGCGCATGGAACCGCGGGAAAATTTCGGGGGGCCCCTTCCCATCCCTCCCCACCACCCCCCGGGGAAAACCCGGTCCCCCGGGCCCGGGGGGTTGAAAAAGCTTCTTTAAACCGCACCCTTTTCTTGGCCGAAAGTAAGGAAGGGCAGGCAGGAGGAGTGAGTTTCCCTCTGCCTGGGACGATGGGAGTCGGGCGGAAAAGGCCCCGGTCGCCCGTTCCTACGGATTCCCCGGATGCTTTCAGAAAGATTGGGTAGTTGGTGACGTCCCCATGCCCACAATGATTGGGGGAAGGGGTGTCATAGTTCCCATGGCGATTTTAATTCCAAAAGAAAGGAAACGTGTGAAAGACTCCCCTTTCTTAAAAAACAAAAAAATTAATGATTGGTTTTCCCCAGTGAGGATTTGTGTTACAAATCCTCATGGGAAAAAGAAAAAAAAATGAAAAAATTTAAAAACAAAAAGTAAAAAAAAAGCGAAAAAAACAAAAAAAAAATTTAAAACCCATGTTCCCACTGCCCTTTTCCATTTAAAAACGAAAAATCCCCCCAAAAAAGATCAAAAAAAATTAAAGTCCCCATATTTTTGGTATCGCCCGTGTTTTTTAACGACCCACCTATAAAATTTAATGTTAATTGCCCCATACGCCCCTAATTCCCTTTAAAAAAAAAAAAACAAAGAAACAGTAACAGAATTGCGGATTTTTGTACTTTCCGGGCCGCAAAAAATTTGGAAAAAAAAAAGCGATAAAAAAACTTTTTTTAAAAATCCCAAAGGGGGGTTTTTTCCCAATTTAAAAACGTCAGTTCACCCCAAAAAAAAAAAAACGCCCTTTAAAAATTTTCCCCTTTTTATAGGAAAAAATTAAAAAATTTTATGGCTCAGAAGACAGGAGTGAAAATAAATATTATTTAACAAAATTTAAAAATTTTTTTTTTAAAAAGTGCTTTAAAAATTAAAAAAAAAATATATAAATGGGGGTATCGCCGTTAATGTTTTTTGGACCCAAGGGAGTAAGAAAAACTGGTCAGGGGATATGAAGGGTTTTGGGGGCGCTGTTAAAAAAAAAAAATAAAAAACACAAATATTTTTTGCAGTATTTTCCCTTAAACCCGGGCCTTAAAAAATTTAAGGTTTTAAAAAATGATCAAAAAGTTTCCCCCCCAAAAAATGTTTCCCAAATAAAAACTCAATCACCCCGCAAAAAACAAGCCCTACACAGTTTTTGTCCCAAAAAAAAAATAAAAAAAGTATGGCCTAGATATGGGAGGGAAAAAATGTTTTTTTCCTTTTTAAAAAAAAAGTGTTTTTTTGTGAAAAACCCAAAAAAAAATTTAAAAAAAAAAATACAAAATTGGGTTTCGCTTTTAAATCGTATCAAACTGCTGAGGAAATATAGCGGGTCGGCAAAATATGCCCGGTGACCGGGGGTTTTAAAAAAAAAAAAAAAAAAACATTTTCCCGGGGAATGTGTATTTTTTTCAAAATGCTCACAAAAATTTAAATTAAAAAGTGTTCAAAGGGCAAAAAGCAACCCCCCCCCCCCCCCATATTGGAAACTAATAAAAAAAAAAACTCATCCCCAAAAAAAAAGCCCTAATGGGCTCTGTATACAAAAAACTAAAAAAAGTTATGGTATCAGAACAGGAAACAAAAAAAACGAAATTTTTTTATAGCCTTTATTTCTTTTTTGTAAAAGTTATAAAACAAAAAAAAAAACTATAAAAAAATCTTTTCTTTGGGAAATTTGTCCCGGGACCCCCTTTAGAAAAGATATCCAAATCTTTTTAAAATCCCGGCGAACGTTTTGGTTAAAATTTTGAAGCCCAAAAAAAAAAGGTGGAACGGGTTTTTTTCCCCTAAATTTTAATACCCCAATGAAAAAAAAAAAAATAAAAATTTTTTCCCACCTGTGCATCCAAAATTGGCAAAAATTACCCCCCTTTGAGGGAAATTTTATGAGGGGTGCTAAATCCAAAGGGGGGGCGGTTTTGGGAAAGGTTTCCCCTTTGTTCTGGTCCTTTGGGGGCTTTTGTAAATGCGACTTTGGCCCAAAAAAATTTTCCGCGCTCCAAAACCCAAAATACCCACCCCCTCCTTATACCCCCTTCCATGTGCCCCAAACAGAGTTTACACCCACTTTGTAGGGTATTCCCCGAATTGGAAGAAAATTGTGAAACCAATTTGTTTTGGGCCCTTTTTTTTTTTCCGGATGCCTTTTTAAAAATTTAAAAACATTTTCAGCAAAAATTGCGATTATTGGAAAAAAAAATGTTTTTTCCTTTTTTCACGCCAAAAGCTAAAATTTTTTGCAAAAAAACTGTGGGGTCGATATACTCACTACACCCCTTGGAAATTTTTTCCCTTTTGGGTTTTTGTGGGTTTCCCAATAGGGGGTTTTTTTTTGGGGTTTTTAAATTAAAGTTTTAGCACCTTAAGGGTGCCCCGAAAACCCTGAAAATGGGCCCCCAAATAAAAATGTTTTAAAAATGAGCCCCCAAAAAGCCCAAGTAGGTGCCCCTCCTTTTTCTGGGGTTGTGGTTGACCCAAAATTAATGCACTGGGGCCCAAAATTTTGGGTTTTTATTTCTGAAAACGGGCGAATTTTGGGGAATCAATATTAAGTTGCTTTTCCCCTGATCACATTTACCTTTTATTTTGTGAATAATGTTTTAAAAATTAAAAAATTGAAAAAAAAGTGACTTTTTTAAAATTTTCATTTCCCACTTTGTTTTAAATTCCTGGGGAAAAAACCTAATGAGGTTAAAAAATTTCCCAAAAATTTGGGTTTTTGGGAATCCCTTTAAGGGGTTTTAGTTTTTTTGATGAGGTCATTTATGGGGGTATCAAATTTTTAAAAGGTAAATCAAAGTCACGTTTTAAAAATAGAGGGGTTTCCCTAAAAAATGTTTTATTGAAAAATTTTTTCTTGAAAATTTGAAAATTACTACAAAATTTTTTTAAGCCCCTAATGTCGAAAAAAAAAAAAAGGACATTTAAAAAAAATTGTTTGGCCAAACTACAGCAGACATTTTTTGGTAGATGCTAGTTTTAAACTTTTTTGAATGGAATTTTCTATTGTTTTAAAATTGCAGAAATTTTTGAATTTTTGAAATTGGAAAAATTTTAAAAAATTTTTTTCACGATACTTTGTATTTTTTTTTAAAAATTTAAAACAAGCATTTTTTTTTCCCAAAATTTTTACTATTTTTAAAGCCCCAATGTGTTCCGGGGAAAAACAATCTCCTGTTTACATGGTTTGGTTAAAAGTGCCCAAAAAGTTTTCTCACATAAAGGGGGACACAGGGCAGATTTAAAAAATTTGGGGGTTTCGGGTCAAAAAAGGCCCAAAAAACTGGCCCCGGGGGTTTAAGGGGGTTTAAAGGGAATTCTAAGTTCCTTTAAAGATCCTTTTGTTTTTGGACTGCTTTTTTTGTTTTAAAAATTTTTAAAAAATTTTTCAGTTTTGTAAAAACATTGTCCGAAAAAGGGAAAACTAGTACTCAAAAAAGCTAAACCATCAAATTTACTCATTTAAACCTCTAAAAGGTATCCCCCCTGTTTTTCTTAAAACTCATCTACTTTTCTATGGAAAAACGGGGTTTTAAAACATTATACAAATTCCCTTCCCAGAAATTTTTTTTTCAAAAATTTCAAAAAAAAGCCAGCAAAAAAAATAAAGAAAAAAAAAAAAAAAAAAAGTTTGTGGAGACAAAACCCGAACGTTTTTAAACTTTACAAGTTTTTTTTTAGCTTTTTTGAAAACAAAAAAAAAAATTGCTGAAAAAATTGAAAATTTTGTTTTTGGGGGTGCGTGGAGCATAAAAAAAATTTGTTTTTTATTTTGATCATACAGTTAACTAAATTTGCTTCTTTTCTTTTTTAATTTTTATTTGGGAATTTTCCTTTTTACGTTTTTTTCATGAAATAAATTCCAGTGTCTTTTTGTTCATTTTTTTTTTTTTAATAAAAAATTATTTAGAATTTTGAAATTTTTAAAATTAAATTCATAGTTTTAAAACCAAATTTCCCATTAAAAGAGAAACCCCAAACCCCCTTTTTAAAGTATAATTCTAATAACCAAAGAGGGTTTAATTGGCCACAGGGTTTGGGAAAAGTTCATGTTTAAAACGAGTAGGGGGAAAAAGGAAATGGTTTATAGCAATTCACAAAAAATTTTTGGCTTTCCACCTTTTGCCCCCCTGCTCCCTGTGCTTTCGTTTTTAGCTTATTCCCCTCTGCAGTCATTTTTTTTAAAGCTCTTGATTTAGTTCCATGTGACCCCCGGCCCCTT
>JAODAL010012438.1:0-95415 GCA_025379985.1 Phyllomedusa bahiana | reverse complement strand
AAAAAAAAGTGGCTTTTTAAACTCGCACGGACGTTCAGAAAATTGTGCAGCTGAAAAGTTGACAGCGGCCCTTTTGAGAAGGCGGGATGGTAATTAAATTTACCTTCCATGCCCCCCAAATATTGTGAAAACCAGCACACAATGAGGCTGATTACCTTTAGCAAAAGCCCCCCAGTTTTCTGCTTCCTGTGCGGCAGTTTGTGTCGAACTGCTGGGCCTTTTTAAAACCCTAAATCAGCTTTGAGTGACTTCAGGGGGTGTTTTTCCTAAAAAAAAAGGCGGGCAAAAGGTGTATTGCAGATGTGGGTGGGTGTATGGATACTGAGTATAGGAGGTCATGTGGTTCCCAGCATGTAAATTTAAACGAAAAATTGTTCGGGAAATCTTGGGGTTTTTTCTCATCGCAAAATTCTTGTGGTATTACAATTTCTTTTGCAAGAACAGGTACAACAGCTACTAAGTCACCTTATATAAAGTTGTTCTCCAACTATTCCTTCTTTTCCTAACCCCGTCCGTTGTGCAATGTGCTGGCATTGGCGATTTGGCACTCTAAAACTCTGCCCTCACTAGGGCCCCTCACTCACTTTCACCCGTTCCCCGCTGCTTTTCTATCTCTCTGACCCCTTTGATTTGCTTTCCTCTGCGGTTTTTTATGAGATTGTGGTAGGAGGGTTTTTGCCCCGGCTGTCCTCCCTACACCGGGTTGGTAGGGTTCCCTTTTTTCTTTGCGGAAACCCCTTTTAAAATACTTGAACAAAACTGGGGAATGTCTAGAAGCTTGGGCTTTAACCTTTATAATTTTAAAAATTTTGTTCATCCCTTGTTTCCCCAACTGAGTGGCGGGGGGCCGCACTCGTCTCCCTTGTTTTTAAATCCAAAAAACTATTAAGGTTTTCCTAACCCCACAGACCAGCAATAACAGAGGAATATGAAAAAACTTAAAAAAATATTGGGACCATCCCTTCTTACCTGTACATGTTATTTACAATAAAGATATATATACACACATATATATGTTCCCCATCCTTACATATTTCCCCTTTTATTGGGGCTAAGCATCAGCTCCAGTTACAGGGGAAATAAGCAAAAATGGGGGAACAATATGTAAAATAAAAAAAAACCCACAGAAATGAAATATTAATAAAAAAAGCATAGGCAGCCGAAACTGCTACTTTTAGCCCCACCCCTGGTGACCCTATTTTCACCCTTTCACCCTCAAAGTGAGACAGAATTTCTGATGATTCCTGGTGTCAACTAATTGCCTATGGGTTTACCATGTTGAAAACCTTTTTGGCCCGTCTTGGCAGGGTTAAAAGGGGAAACCCCTCACAGGGTTTTGCCCCTCCCGCTGAGGACACACAAGCTTTCAGATTGCTGTTTCCAGCGCCGTGTCCCCTTTTTCGTAAGATGAGCGTTTTAGAGATTTTTTGCTAAATTTATTATGAGATGTGTTAGCCCCCCCCACCAAAGGCTAGCCCCCCCCACTGACATTATTCACATGTTTTTGCCTACTCAAATTTTAGGTTTTCATTTAGGGGGGCACTGCTAGCCTCAGGTGGGCGGGTTAAAAAAAAAAAATGATCTTTAAATTGACTCTTTTCTGGGAAAACTGCGATTTGAGACTAAATCCTAAAACGAGCATCTTACAGAATAAGGGACACAGCGCTGGAAACAGCAGGTCTAACACTAGCTTGTTCTGTCCTCAGCAAGGGGGGGCATAACCTATGTGACAGGTTCTCTTTAAGGCACTGTTTCATGCATTGAT
Organism: Phyllomedusa bahiana; assembly: GCA_025379985.1. Lineage (NCBI taxonomy): Eukaryota > Metazoa > Chordata > Amphibia > Anura > Hylidae > Phyllomedusa > Phyllomedusa bahiana. Next base: position 93,650 of record JAODAL010012438.1, on the reverse strand, counting down.
ACATAGCAGTACATTAAAACCTAATAAGCATCAATGTATTGCTATTTATTATAAAAGTGATCAAGTGATTGAATACAGTAGTCCCATATGGGAGAAAGAAAAACTGTCACAAAAATGTGTAGGCATAAAAAAATACACAAAACATCTTCCCAATAAAAATTGTTTCCCAAGTTTTTTTTAATAAAAAAAGTAAAATTATACAAAGTGGCGCATCAAGGCGGTTGCAATTGAATTCTGGCAAAATTGGTGCCAAAATAATGGTATACATGCTTTTCACCACACCATAGTTTCTATACAATCCTGTGCCCTGTCCTACAAAAACGGGCTTCATTGAAAGGGCCGTGGCTTAAAGAGTGACAGTATTGAGAAGGATCTTGGCATACTTGTAGATCATAGATTACAGAACAGCATGCAGTGTCAACAAGCAGGATATTGGTGTTTACTCGTGGGACAGGGATGTAATGTTATCACTGTATAAAGCATTGGTGTGGTCACATCTGGAATACACTGTTCAGTTCTGGGCTCCAGTTTATAGAAAGGATTGTAATGAGCTAGGGGAGAGTGAAAAGGGAGGGAGCAACCAACTAATAAGGGGAATGGAACATCTCAGTTATGAGGAGAGGTTAAAAGAATTGAACTTATTTAGTCTTGAGAAAAGACGGCTCCAGGGAGACATGATTAATTTATAAAAGTATACACCAAAAAAGTATGGTGAAAAGCTATTATTGTAAAAAAGGATTCAATCTCCAGAGGAGAAAAGCCTTCTTCACCATGAGAACTGTGAATCTGTGGAATAGCTGCCTGAGAAACTGGTCACAGCAGGTACAGTTGAGAGTTTCAAGTAAGGCTTAGATAACCAACTAAATAATATTAATAATTATGTAGCCATATAAAATTCTATATCGATTCTGATGACAACTTTGGGATCAGGAATGAAATCTTCCTTAAGGAAGATTCTTGCCTTATGGGTTCCAAAGTCTTTATTAGTAGAAGGAAACAAAAAAAATGTTAAAAATTCCCTATACTCCTCCCTTCATTGATATCTTTCTCCACACTTGGTTGGACTTGATGGACATAGGTCGTTTTTCAACCGTACTAACTATGTAACTGTGTGCCAAAAAATGCACCCACAAGTTAGCCAACTTATATGAAAAGGTGTAAAGTTAGACTAGACAGTTCTAACACGCTTCAAATTTATTAACACTATGATATCAACAGTGTACAGCCTTTCTGCACTTGAGTTTCCTAAGGGGTGAGTGCTGCCTCACATCCTCTCTGGTTTTGGAGGAAAGTTGAGCAATGTGGCATCACTTTTTCTTGGACACTTTATAGGCTACCCAACATCCAAGAAAGTTGGGTGACGTAACAACCACCAATCAATTTTCTTTTAGAGCCATTACACAGTTACATAAAGGGGTATGGCTTATGTGAAATGGGTGTGTTTCATGCAGATTTCTTGGAGTGACATGCGTATAACTGCTGGAAGGTGTGTGGAGTCAGACTAAGATACATATCCATTAGTTTACAGAGGTTGTCCACCTCAACAAAAAGTTATTAAGTCCAGACCACCAGTAAAACAAAAAAAGTTATACTCACCTTCTTCCGGTCCCCAGTTCCAAAGGTCTTCTGTTGACACGGCGTTAATTACGAATGGGAACATCGTAGCTGTGGCTGCTGATTGACTGCAGTGGTCATGTGCCCTTAACTTACATCATGGTAACGTAACTTAGGGGCATGTGAGCGCTGCAGCCAATCAGTGTCCGCAGCTGTGACGTCCCTGTTTGGAAGTGATGCCACGTTAATAGAAGACTGGGGACACATACTGATGGAACCAGGGACCAGAGGAAGATGAGTATAACTTTTTTATTTTACTTGTGGTCCAGGACCTCTGTAACTAACTTTTTTTTTAGGTGGACAACCCATTTAACTTTGTAACCAGTGACTAGCTGAGACCCTTAAAATTTTTAAGGTTTGAACATTTAAGTCAAAAAAATGACAAAAAATGTTTAAAAATACATTTCATTCAAACAAGTTTTTAAACCGGGAAAAAGAGATCCCTGAGCTTTGGTTCAGAAGGGAAAATGTTTGTTTCCCCTTCAGAATAGAAACCTCAGGTTCCCAAAGGGTCTCATAAGAGAACGACTCTCCGTATCTTTTATCCACATATTTCCCTTTTCCCCCTTTTGCATTAAAGAAAATCCCCATTCTGTGTGAATCTCTACTTTTTTGAGGAAAGTTCCCGGAATTCAATATACTTATATCCTTGGTTCCCCTTTACTTTAAAAGAGCAAGCTCCTTCATGGATGCAAACAAGAGATGAGACTTCAAAACCTCCAAAAAAAGTGAAAAAAACATTTAAGTTCCATGTTAAAACCCCAATTTTCCCAGAACTCCAGCGCAAGTTTTTTGGGGAAAAAAAAAAAAACCGCGTCTTAAGAAATCTCCTCCTAAGTCTTCTTTCACCCAAGTAGTTAATCTGAACTTGACCATTATGGTGCTCCAAACAGTCGCGGTTTTTTTTGCACGTTTGCAGTACTTTTTTTTGGCACGTTGTTTTATTTAAATATTTAAAGTCCACATCTGGAAATCGATTTACAAAAAATCATTAATTTAAATTTTTGATCTAGCTTTCTGGTTTCACGTGTGGTTTATGTTTCAACTTCCCCATCAGAGAAATGATTTTTATTTTGGGAAAGGTTTTAAAGTCATTGGAATGAAAAAATAGCAATGTTTTTTCAGTTACAAAAGTATAAACCTTGGGAAAAAAAGTGTGACTCTTATCCAAAAGAAGAACCACTTTAGTGAACAGTGAGCAAAAAAAAGATGATAAAAGGTGCAAGACCCAAAAATTTTTAAACCATATTTTGTCAAAATTGGGAATCTATGTTTTCCTAGAACAGAAAAGCCCAATCCAAATCCCGCATAACCGGAAAACACATCAAAGCCTAATGATTTTGGTTTTTAGGATGAATTTTTTCTCCCTACATCAAGTTAAGGTGCCTCAGTAAAAAATTGGAACCATACTATACAGGGTTTGAACAGAGTTACAAAAAAACATGGCGGCTTTCTGCTAAATATGGTTCTGTACCTGTTGCAAATCAGCTCTGTTCCCTGAAATGATTCATTTGTGCTGCATTTACTCCCCATTCTCCTCCTGTGTGTTCACTGTCATCATAGCAAACTGTTATGAGCCACATATTCTTTCTATACCCTCCAGACTGTGTGGAATCCTTTTCCTTTACACTGAGGAAGCACATTTCTTTTTAACTTGACTCACCACTCTAGGCTATAATCAGAGAGACTTGTGCTCTAAGTAACACTTTGTCAAATTCAAAAACCTTTGCTATTAAAAACAGGGGTGCAGCATGGAGAATGCAGGGAGAGCCAGTCTGCCCTGGGCGTCACACTTGTCAACTTTTATTTTCACTTATTTTTTTTGGCCTGTATTCATAAATATTCATATTATGCCTTTATCTGCTGCCTATGCACATGGCCAGGTCCAAAAAGAAATAACTACTTTCTTCCTTGTGTTCTTACTTAAAGGGGTTGTCTCACTAGAGATATTAACTGTCAACATTTAGGGAATGTTAAATCAAGACTTTTTCCAAATACATTTTCGAACTATATTAGTCTTTTGATATTACCTTGGTCAGTAGATAAGAGAGATTTTATCTACTGTAAGTGCACACAGGTTTTTTTGGTTACCGACCTGCTCTCCCCTTCTCTCTCTGTCTCATCTGAGAGCAGGGAGTTACGTCATCACAGGATGGCCGGCAGCTGGAAAACAGAGAGTTATCTCTAACAAACAAAGGAGATTAATAACTTTTGACTGTTTACTTTGATGGGATTTTCTAAGACTTTTAAAAAGCTCCCTAAGACCTCCCACTGTTTAACCCCTTCAGGATGCAGCCAGTTTTGAGCCCTATGATATAGCCCCATTTTTCAAATCCGATGTGTCAATTTCTGTGGAAATAACTTTTTTATGCTTTTACCTATCATTATGATTAAGAGACTACTTTCTTGTGACACATTGGGTCACATTTATGAAATCTGTCTAGGTCTAAAACCCACTTTGTTGCCCATAGCAATCAAGCAGAGCACTGTATGAAATGAAAGGGGAAGACAGTTTTAGACCAAGACAGTTTTCTTATATGTGGCCCATTGTGTTTTGAGTTAGTAATACATTTTGGTCCATACAATCCTTGTTTATTTGAGAAAAATATCATGAAAATATGAACAAATTTGCCATTTTCAAATTTCAAACATTTCTGTGTGTAGCTAGCTTATAACCAAGCATCTACCATATGCCTACTGTACGTTGGCATAATTTTTTAAATGTCTTTTAATATTTTTTTACCACAGAAGCGGGATTAGAAATTTAGTAGTAATTTTTCACATTTTCAAGAAAATTTGCAACACAGATTTTTTTTAGGCACCTCTTCAGTTCTGACATGGCCTTGAGGGGCCTGTATATTAGATACCCCCATAAATGACTTCATCCATGAAACGTCATGGCTTAAAGTATTCAAAACATCATTTAGGAAGTTTGTTAACCCATTAGGTGTTTCACAGGAATTAAAGCAAAGTAGAGGTGAAATTTTAAAATTTTACTTTTTTTTGCAGATTTCCAATTTTTATTCACTGGAACACAGTATATGATACCAAGAAAATACACCTCAACATCGATTAACCGATTCTGCCATTTTTTAGAAATATCCCATATGTGGCCCTAGTGTGCTATATGACTCAACTTCAACCCTCACACTAGGAGGAGCACAGACTGGATTTTATGGTCTAATTTTTATTAGAATATTTATTAGGCGCCATTTTAGGTTTGCGGATACCCTAAGGTGCTAAAACTTAATAAGCACCCCCAAAAAAGACCTAATTTTGGAGTCTACACCCCTTAAAGAATATATCTAGGAGTGTAGTGAGTATAGTGAGTCCACAAGTGTTTCACAGATTGTTTTAGCATAAGATTGTGAAAAGGAGAAATTTTTTCCAATAACATGCAGTTTTAGCTGAAAATGTTTAATTTTCCCAAAGAATACTGGAAAAAATCACCCCAACATTTATTACGCAATTTCTTCCAAGTTCGGCAATACCCTATATGTAGGTGTAAACTTTTGCTTGAGCGCATGGCAGGGCGTACAAGGGAGGGAGCACTATTTGGCTTTTGGAATGCAGATTTTGGTGGGTGCCATGTCGCATTTGCAAAGCCCCCAAAGTACCAGAACAGGTGAAACCTTCCAGAAGTCACATCATTTTGAATTAAAAACCTCTCATGGATCTCATATAGGGGTGTACTGTGCATTTTGAATACACAGTTGTTTCACTGTTTTTTAGCATTGGGAACCACCCCCACACAATTCTGCCATTGTTTTTTGGGCTTCATTTTAACAGTGTTTGCTGTGTGGTATTAATGACAGGATAACTTTGCTATGAGCCCGGTACAATTACAACTATATCAATTTTGTAAAGTTTTTTTATGTTTTACATAATAGTCTGACAGGAATAACTTTATCTTTTTCTGTATATGGAGCTGACTAAGGGCTTGTTTTTTGTGGGATGAGTTGACGTTTTTATTGGTACCATTTTTGGGGGGGACATGACTTTTTGATCGCCTTTAAATCCGTTTTTTGGGAAGCAGGATGAAGAAGATACTGCAATCCTGGAAGTTTTTTTTTAAATATTTTACAGTGATCACCGTGCAGTACAAGTGACTTGTTAGTTTTACTCCGTGGATCGATACAATTATGGCAATACCCAATTTGTATAAATTTTACTGTGCTGTAGCAGTTGGAAAATAAAGTGTTTTAATGTGTAAAACAATATTTATGTAGCACTATCTTCTGACAGCCATAACTTTTTTTCTGTATATGAAGCTGTGTAAGGGCTTTTTTTGTGTGGAATGAACTGATGTTTTTATTGGTATCTCTTTGGGGTTTATATGACTTTTTGATCGCTTTTAATTCCATTTTATGTGCTGCGGGATAAACAAAAATCACAATTGTGTAATAGTTTTTTTAAAATTTTTGTGGCGTTCATTGGGCGGGTTAAAATACATGACAGATTTATAGGCTAGGTCGCTAAAAACGCCGCAATACCAAATATGTGTTCTTTTTTTAGTTTTGATCTATCTTGTTAGGCTTTTGAGGTTGTCATGAAAGCCATTGGCACCCTGTGATTACACCACAAAGGACGAGGCTATGGAGACAGGTAGGCTGCAACTGCAGCATATAAGGGCATTATTGGGGCAAGCTCCGGTCGTGGATGACAGCGCATGGAGTCAGCTGAATGTTCAGGAGCGTCACATTCCGATAACAAACAACCAGGACATTCCTGGTCATCCAAATGCAAAAAGGAATAAAATAAAAATTTAACCCATACTTACCTCTTCCATTACCACCGTTCTAGCACTGCCTGAGCTCGCGTGTTCCCCCTGGTCCCTCACTGATGATGCCACGTTCATGCATCATGATGTTGCAGCCAAGCACTGACCTCTGTGGTCACATGCTGACACCAGAGATTGGTTACAGCATCATGTGATCCATGAAGTGTTGTCATCAGTGAGGGACCGGGGGAGAGGGTGGAAACATTGGAGTGCTGGCAGTGCTGGGTCGGTGTTGACGGGAGAGATAAGTATGGGTTAATTTTCTATTCTAACACAGTGGGAAGAGGTAAGGAGGATTTTATTAGTAATGGAAAACTCCTTCAAAGACACAAATTTAGTTGGAAAATATCACAGACCCTTATCTACACATAACTGAGCTATCAGAATCCCTCTTGAAGTGATCCTATTGTGAAAACTACATCCCTTAAATGGGTTGTTCAGTTCTTTTTTTATTTTTAGTTAATTAAGCTCACTATGGGGTACATGTCACTTCTTCCTGACGTTTATGCACCGGGGATAATAGAATTGAATAGGGCTGTACTTCTAAAACATACACCGTGTGAACATAGAACATATCCTTATGTGTTTGTTGGGTGTGTGTTTAGGGTATGCTCACATGGCTATACTCTCCCTATGCGAAGTAACCACCCATGTAAAGGTGACCCCACAAAATAACCCTAGATGACCCTTATCAAAGCCCCAATCATAATAACCATTCTTTAAAAAAATATGTAGTCCTAAAACTCGTTTCTTCTGTGCCAAAACAGACTCATCATTGGGATACATATCAGAGCCAAAAGGAGGACCACAAAAAGAGTTAACATAAATATAAAGCGGAATAACACAGAAATGTTTTGAATGGTTATCATAACTATGGCTTTGAGGGTTTATTTGCATGGTCTCCTTTATCGTGGTGATTACTCAGAATTGGAAGAGTATAGGTTTGTGAAGGGTGAATGTAACGGTGGGCCTATCGTAACAGCAGGTCTGAGGTGTGGATCCACTGGTCCACCAGAAGCGGTGGTATAAGCCACACCAGGGAGTGTAGTCTAAGTAGGTCCAGTATTCACCAATGCCCGCTGCAAGGTAGGTTGGGCTTGCTGTGGCAGGGGTCCTACCAGGTCGCTACCCCTGATGTGATTTTCTTGCGGAGGCAGCCAAGGTGCAGTGAGGTACAAAATCATGAAGCAAACTCGTAGTCTGGGACAGGCAGGAAGGTCAGGACAGGTGGCAATGGTTCACGGTCAAATGGCAAATGGAACTGATACACGGGAACGACAGGAACAACATTCAGAACACTTTCTCGCATAGGCTAGGGTACTATGGATTTGGTGGGGAAGACAGCGGGAGGCTGGGTAATCTAGAACCAGTGAATGGCAATTCTCCAATTACCGGTGTGCTGGCTCTTTAAATTTCACAAAGCTGGAACGTACGCACCCCAGGTGGCGAGGCCTCACCCGCCTTCCATTAGAGACAACGTAGGTAGTCGCAAATGCTGGAATTGGGATTAAAAACAGTGCGCCCTGGCTTACAGTGGGACCAGGGGTGTGTCTGCGAGTTAGGGTCGTAGAGGCACCCGTGACAGTGAATATAGGAGGGTAAAACATATATGCCCAACTCAAAATTGTGATATACATATAGTCCAGTACTAGCTCTGGGTACCCCTTAGGACTTGTTGGGGAGTGTAATTTTTTCACATATTATATTTGTACATGTATGGTTATTATTGGTGTCTAATATGTTAAATTTTTATAGGGATTATTAAAGGTTGTTATATTGGGAGCCGTTGTTTTCTGTGATTAATTGTGATGCTACCATTTTTCTATGATTAAACTAAGGAAAGACCCCAAATGTTATTGCACTTTTTTTCTGGATTCTGAAATTCCCCCAAAGTGGCTCCAATTGCGTATTTAACATATAGCTGACCCTAAAATGGTGAAGCTAATTGTGTATTCAAGCGGATTCCGTCCTGAAAAATGCCCTAAAATTGTCAAGTAACAGTGTCTGTTAGGACCGGCCTCACAAAAAATGCTATAAAAACAGTAATAATATCATAATGCATGAACAAAATAGTTACACGACAATACTAACTCTGCTACATCTGGGTATAGAAAGTATTGAATGGATAATTCCAGAAATGCTTCACTCACCTTCTGGAGCCAGATAAGAATAAGGTCTTTAGACTGGAGCTGAGATATTGTGTGGAAGCAAATAATGCAACAGCTTCCTCATTTGTAGAGACAGGGAGGTGCTCACTGCACTGCAATACATAAAAGTGAGAGGAAATCTTCAGTATCCGGCAACATATAATATCTCAGTCCCCAAGTAACACACATCCTGCCCTCCCACCCCCGCACACACTCTAGTCTGCTCTACGCACTTGACTCACCAATACATATTTACATAGTTTGTGATGCCAAAAAAAGACATATGTCCATCCAGTTCAGCCTATTGTGCCAACGTGTTGATCCAGAGGAAGGCAAAACCCCCATGAGGTAGAAGCCAATTGTCCTCATTTTCGGGAAAAAATTATTTCCCGATTCCAATCTGGCATCAGACTAAATCCTTGGATCAACGACCCTTCTCCAAGATCCTGGTCACTATAACTTGTTATATTATTACATCTAGAAATGTATCCAGACCCTTCTCCAGAATCCCGGTCACTATAACTTGTTATATTTATTAATCTAAGAAATGTATCCAGACCCTTCTCCAGAATCCTGGTAACTATAACTTGTTCTATTATTACATCTAGAAATGTATCCAGACCCTTCTCCAGAATCCTGGTAACTATAACTTGTTATATTATTACATCTAGAACTTTATACAGACCCTTGTCCAGAAACCCGGTCACTATACATTGTTATATTATTACATCTAGAAATGTATCCAGACCCTTCTCCAGAATCCAGGTCAGTATAACTTGTTATATTATTACAAAGAGAAATGTATACAGACCCTTCACCATAAGCCGGGTCACTATCACGTGTTAAATTAATAGATCTAGTAATGTATCCAGACCCTTCTCCCAGAATCCTGGTCACTCTAACTTGTTATATTATTACATCTAGAAAAGTATCCAGACCCTTCTCCAGAATCCTGGTCACTATAACTTGTTATATTATTACATCTAGAAATGTATCCAGACCCTTCTCCAGAATCCCGGTCACTATAACTTGTTATATTATTACATCTAGAAATATATCCAGACCCTTCTCCAGAATCCTGGTCACTATAACTTGTTATATTATTACATCTAGAAAATATATCCAGACCTTCTCCAGAATCCTGGTCACTGTAACCTGTTATATTATTACATCTAGAAATGTATCCAGACCCTTCTCCAGAATCCTGGTCACTAGAACTTGTTATATTATTACACTCCAGAAATGTATCCAGACCCTTCTCCAGACTCCCGGTCACTATAACTTGTTATATTATTACATCTAGAAATGTATCCAGACCCTTCTCCAGAATCCTGGTCACTATAACTTGTTATATTATTACATCTAGAAATGTATCCAGACCCTTCTCCAGAATCCTGGTCACTGTAACCTTTTATATTATTACATCTAGAAATGTATCCAGACCCTTCTCCAGAATCCCGGTCACTATAACTTCTTATATTATTACATCTAGAAATGTATCCAGACCCTTCTCCAGAATCCTGGTCACTATAACTTGTTATATTATTACATCTAGAAATGTATCCAGACTCTTCTCCAGAATCCTGGTGTCACGGCACATGTTGTTGCCGTGGAGGAGCAAGGTGCTACAGGGGTTAATCCCTCCAGGTGGGGGACACGCCCAGGGAGAAGCCAGGCTGTTAGGAGTGACTGCTCGGCTTCAAATCAGCTCAGAGGGTGTGTAGCTCAGACCAATAGAGGAGCCCGGAGGCCGCACCAATCAGCTGCTGGGGCGGTGTCCGGGCGGCTCATTTAAACTGCGCAGTTTGGTTCATCTTTGCCTGTTAAAGGTTACCCTTTGTGTTTCTCCTGTTTCCCGTTTGCTTGTTGCTCTGTTACACTGACCTCGGCTTGCTTCCTGACCTCGCTCTCGTCCTCTGATTCTGTACTGCATTACCTCCTGGTTTTGACCCTTGGCTTGGCTTACGTTATTCTCTTGGCTTTCCGATTTGTGGCTTTGGCGTGCCCGTACCGTTATCGACCCGGACTGCTGACTTCGCGTTTCCCTGACGGCCCGACACGTAGGAGAGTAGGGACTGTCGTCCAGTTGCGATCTGCCATTTAGGGTGCCCTATGGGTGCAGGGTTCTTCTTTGTTAAGAAGAAAGATGGAACTCTCCGCCCATGCATTGATTATCGGGAGCTCAATAAACTAACGGTGAGGAACCAATACCCCTTACCGTTGATTCCACATCTGTTTACCCAAGTTCAGGAGGCTAAGTGGTTTTCCAAGTTAGACCTAAGGGGGGCCTATAATCTGATCCGTATCAAGGAGGGAGATGAGTGGAAGACCGCATTTAATACCCCGGAGGGCCATTTTGAATATCTGGTTATGCCCTTTGGGCTGTGTAATGCTCCTGCGGTCTTCTTCGTGAATTGATTGGTCGTTGTATGGTCGTCTCTCTGGATGACATTTTAATTTATTCACAAAACTGGGCATCACATGTTAAACATGTGCGACAAATCTTACAAATTTTGAGGTGCAATAATTTGTTTGTCAAACTCGAGAAGTGTGTTTTTGGGGTTCAGGAGGTTCCTTTCTTGGGATACATCCTGACTCCCAACTCATTTCATATGGATCCTGATAAGGTTCAGACTATCGAATGGGTCCGCCCCGCCTCCCTGAAGGCCTTGCAGCGGTTCCTTGGGTTTGCCAACTATTATCGAAAATTTATTCGGAATTTTTCGGTTCTTGTTCGGCCGTTGACGGACATGACTAAGAAAGGGGTGAAGTTCAGTAATTGGCAACCTGAGGCCATAGAGGCATTTGAGAAACTTAAGCAGTGCTTTGTGTCAGCTCCGGTGTTGATTCAAGCAGACCACAGTAAACCCTTTATCGTCGAGGTTGATGCTTCTGAGTTCGGGGTAGGGGCGGTCCTCTTCTTCAGGTGTCGGGCCCGCCATGGACTATCTACAGTCCTTGCGGCCATTTTTTCTCCCGTAAAATTTTCCTCGGACAGAAGGAATTTATGAAATTGGGCAAAAAAACCGGTGCGTGCTTCTTGGCGATTTAGTGGGCCTTCGAGGAATGGCGCACTTCCTCATAGTTGTTCGGGGTGCCCAAACACCAAGTTACACGGTTTCTAATGGATGTATAAAAACCTGAACCTTTCTAGGAGAATGCTTAAAAGGTGTACCCCACGTCAGGCCCGTTGGGCGTTGTTTTTTTTACCCGGTTTTAAAATTTTGTCGCACTTTACCAAGGACAGGATCTAAAAAAAGTGTTAAAGCTGATTGCGTTTTCTAGACAAGCTTCTGTGGCCAGTTCATCGCCCTCGGGAGGGTTCCCCCCCCCCCCAGTACACCATTTTACCAAAGGAGACGATTGTCTCAGCCTTGTTCACCCCGATTTAGGCACTGAGATTACAGATTAGTGTTGAGCGATTTTTATCGGACAAAGTTGAAATCGGGCAAAGGTTTTTATGGTGATCGTAAAATCATATTTATATTCAGATCCATGCGATATTAGGTTAAAAATATGTGCATCATTATTTAAGGATCGCGCCATTTTCGGGCGCTTCCTGTAATTTTGGGCGGCCAGCAAAATCAGATTACAGTATAGGAGCAGGGTGAGATGTGTGTCGACGTTCATGACTGGGATGTGTATGGTTGCGATTGGCTGGAAAAATCCATCAATGACCTCATTTTTACATAGAACAACAGCGGTTTCCTGTTTCAAGCTCAGTTGGTCTCTCAGCGTCTCATAGGATAGGACCGCCTGCGCTTGCCTGTGGCCAAACATGCTCATCGACAATTGTATATTTCTGCAACAGAGGAAACCATCTACTATTAGCTTGTGATACTTCCGAATTTAGTTAAGATTAGAGATTTGGAACATTTTATGTTAGTTAGCTAGTGGGAATTTAAAGACAGGCATCTACCGCTGTAAACTTCACTGGGGGGGGGGGGGGGGGTGAAGGGTGGGCGAGGCGGAGCGGGGGGGGGGGCACCGCGGGCGACAACCACACGAACTAGCTCTATCCTAATATTAAAGAAACACTGGAATATAAAAGTACCAAGACTTATGTGTATGACATTGTGTGGGAATATTTTATCTTTAACAGTTGGCTATTGAAAATAGTTCATGGGATATTGGGGCGCCTGAACTTATATTGGATACACATCACTTACTAGTAAAAACATGCAGGTCTTTTCTTTGTTAGGTTGCAAAAAATCTGCAACTTTTTTTAATCCAGTATACTTTCAGATATGTGTTCCATTTGTATTTTACATTACACCTGTTGGACCTGTTGATGATATTCCACCTTGCAGGTTAAAATTACAATCCAGCATCTTGTAGCGCACAGGTGTTTTGTTGCCAAAAATTACCGTATTATCGTACGAAAAAACTTCACAGTTAAGGGTTTCTTGACTTTTGCGCACCCCTAGCATTGGTCCATTGGACGAAAGGCATCTAAGTTAAAATCTTAAACAGCAATTTTATATCATTTCACCACAGGGTGAATTTGAAATGGTGCGGAAAAAATACGTTTATTAATCAACAACATAACAGTTACGTGTTTTTTGAAATTTGCCACACCCAGCATTGTTCATTGAGCGCAGAATCCTACGTAATTCTTAAACAAACTCAGCCAATTTCTATATTCCACCCACAGGTTTGAATTGAACGGTGCAAAAATATCGTTTATTCATTACCATAAACATAATCAGTTACGTGTTTTTTGAATTTTTTGCCACAACCGGCAATTGTTCATTTGAGCCTCTGAGGGCATTCTACGAAAATTCTTAAAAACAAGCAAATTCTATATTATACACAGGTGAATTTGAAAGGTGCAAAAAATATATCGTTTTTATACCAAAACATAACAGTTAACGTGTGTTTTTGACTTTTGCGCACCCAAGCATTGTTTTCATTTGTCGCAGGCATCTACGTTAAATCATTAAAACAGCATTTTTTATATTCACCAACAGGTTGGAATTGAAAGGTGCAAAAAATTTACCGTTAATTATACCAAAAACATAACAAGTTACGTGTTTTTTGGTATTTTTGCGCCACCAGCATTGTTCATTGGACGCAGGCATCTACGGTAAAATTTCTTAAAACAAAGCAATTCTATAATTCACCCAACAGGGGAATTGAAAAAGTTTGCAAAAAATAACGTTTATTATAACCAAAAAAATAACAGTACGGTTTTTGACTTTTAGCACCCAGCATTGTTTCCATTGACGCAGCATCTACGTAAATCTTTAAAAACAGCAATTTATATATTACACCACAGGTGAATTGAAAAGGTTGACAAAAAAATATCGTTCTATTATATCAAAACATATAACAGTTACGTGTTTTTTGGACTTTTGCACACCCCTGGCCACTGTTATTTTGGACGAGACGATCTACGGTTAAATCTTAAAACAGCCAATTCTAATATTTCATCACAGGTGGAATTGACAGGTGAAAAAAATTACCGTTTATTATACCAAAAAAATAAACAGGTTACGTGTTTTTTGACTTTTTGCGCACCCCAGGCTTGTTTAATTGACGGCAGTAAGATTCTACGTAAAATCTTAAATCCAAGGCAATTCTATATTCACCACAGGTGATATTGAAAATGTGCTAATATACCAGTTTTTTATCCAAAGTCAAAACTGTTACGTGTCTTTTTGTCTTTTGCGCACCCCAGCATTGTTCATTGGATTGCCCCAGGCATCTACGTAAATCTTAAAAACAGGCAATTTCTATATTCACACAGGGTTGAAATTGAAATAGGTGACAAAAAAAATACTCGTTTATTTATACCAAAAATTAAAACAAGTTAAGTGTTTTTTGACTTTTGTCACACCCTAGCATTGTATCATTGACGCCAGCATCTAAGTAAATCTTCTAAAAACAGCATATTCTATTATTCACCAAAGGGTGAAATTGAATTGTGCATAAATTTTAACCGCTTTATTATACCAAAAACACTAAAACAGATACGTGTTTTTTTGGGGACTTTTGCGACCAGATCCAGATTTGTTGATTGACCACCTTCGCAGTTAAATCTTGAATCCATCCAATTTTTTGTTTTGATTAGAGGGATTGTGAATAGCTGTGATTTGCCGTCTTTTTAATAAGAGACTTTCCAATACAACTATTCCATACCTTCTCAATATTTTTATATTTTGAACATGGAGGCGAAATGCAGGTGGGTAAGCGAGCAAGATGGTGGTTAGCTCTCATGGAGGTAGGAGGTACTGATCAGAAGGTTGCTCCTATCCAGTGCTGGCGACAACACGCATGCAGGGGATCGTCAGTTGCCAGGGACGTCAGGCTGTCCATCGCTGGGTCAGGGGCCCTGTGAAATCTAAAGTAACGAACAATCGTAGCAATCTGTCCTTCAGCAGGTTAATGCAACCTGAATCTAGAAGTCTTACCTCCTCGTTTCCTAGCAGTCAGGCCACAAATGTCGTCATTCAGCATCATTTCAGCATCCGTCCAAACTGAAGCAGCCCAAATGTCAACTGTGTTTTACCACCACTGTGATAAATCATTGTTACTGAGGAACCTCTTTGATGCAAAAAATTGCGGGTTGGCGGTCAGAAGGCATGTTAAAAGATCAAGAGATGATTTTAGTCTGCTCTGACGCCCATGCCAGTTACTGATGCCATCAGAGGAGGTTGGAAGGAAAAAGCCGGGTCATCGGCAAAAGATCCGGGCGGTCGCCAACGCTTGCCAGTGCCCCTTGCTTTGTAGCCGGCAGCGTCTGGATGCAGAAAGTCAGGACGAACCAAGGGTCAACTGTGATGATGATGATGATGATGACGAACATTGGCGGATCCATCCTGGTCTTTTTCCGCAGAATTTGCTTGCTACGCGCTTTCATCTGTGGCAGGAGGAGGGAAGACGAATGGGGTTTAAAAAAAAGAGGGTTGTTAAATACGGGTCCCGCACACAAAAGGCGAGTGTGGCGCGAGTCGCCAGAAGTACGGCTGATATGATTCGCCCCAGCCCGGTAAGCGGCAAACCACGCTCCTCGGCTTATCGCCGTCCAAAAAGGTTTCAGACTCTCAAGCCTGGGGCATTCTCTTGAGCAAGCCTCTGATTCACCCAGCGGGTGTCATTTATGCCGCCTTTGCCCGTATAAACGTCATAAGTAGAGGCAAGAACCTTAAGTGGTTAACCACCACCAACATTGTCCTAGGCTCACATTGCAGCGAATGCATGAGTTGAAATGGACGGGAACCAATTGGCCAATAAAAAGGCCAAGAAACGATCGCGGCCTCCAACCACTGTCACCTCCCTCTGGTTCTCCCGCATCCTCCTCTCTGCCCACCACCAGGCGTCTCCAGCTGCCCTTGGTATCTCAAGAGTCTTGGATTCAGGGAATCAGCCTTCCGCTTCAGCCTCCACGTTCGCCCAACGTACCACCATGCACCACCCAGATAAACCCATTCCCTAACCCCTTCTTCCTTTCCGCCAGGTTTGACGTCCTTCACCCCCAGTACAGTGGCAGTATAGCAAGCCAGGCCTTCTGTCTTCCAGGTTTGTGAGAAGATGAAAACACTTTACACCCAAAAACCATCCCATAAAGCCAAAAGCCTGATACTGGTCGGAATTTGCCAGGATTTTGGCCTTGGGAAAATTGTTTGGCCTTTCCGGTTCTGGTGGACACAGATGGGTTTCCGCCACGTCATGGGCCCTCGGCCTGGCCACCAATACCCAGATTGCACCGAGCAGGCATTTGTTCTTTGCCAGAAACAGCCGTTCCTGCCCTGGCCAGCACGTGTCATCTTATAAATTCTCAAGCGCGTTGTCTGCAATCTGTGTCGGGGAAAAGTACCAATCTCACCACCGGGGGGACCATGGGGACTAGTTAAGCACGGGCCCAAGGCCGCTATTTATTCTCTTTGACAGGCTCACTGGGTTGAAGCTGGGTGGGATGTCTCTGGTTGGTGGGAACGGGTGGGCTCTCAGGGGCTCGGGCTGACGCTCTTTCAAAAACAGCAGGATGGTGGCACAGGGCTTCTTTCCCCACAAGTCCTCTGGTGGCATCCCGGGTCCCAGAGACACCAGGCCGTGTTGAAAAAAATCTGCCTTGGAGGGACCAATAACGCACCACACGGATCCAGGAGCTGTGAATCGGGCCTCTAAGCATCAAGACGGGACCGCTTGGCTGGGTGACTGAAAACTTGTGCCAGGGCAAGGTGTGTGCGATAACGGGCGGGAAAAAAATCTGCTGGCCGCCTAAGATCGGTAGGCTGGAGCACATCACCTGGCCGGGCACATGTCATTAACCTTGTCGTCCAGAAATTTCTAAAGGAGTACCCGGGCTGGGACTGCCTGCTGAAGAAGGGCTCGAGTACTGAGTTCGCACTTCCGCCGGTCTAGCACCATGCACTTCGTCCCGCTGGCTGCGTTGCAGCGTCAGCTACGGCCTCCCCGTCAAACCGTTCTCATTTATGACGTTGGCAACACGATGCGTTTCCACCCTTCCACATGCTCCAGCGATTGTTGGCAAAGCAGCGCATGCAAAATTAGCAGTATCGATGTGGGGGAACATGGCTGACAGGCAGCCGGGTTTAAACGGACCTCGGGTGTTGTACCACCGAGAGTCGGAGAGCAGGTGAAAAAGAGCTCTGCCACCATCCTTGCCAGTTTTGAAGAAGCCACCCCAAAAATGGTCCGTTCGGAACCAATGCCTTGTCAGGCATGAGATATTGTGGTGGTTCTTAGTTCTGGGACCGGGATCGATGGGACACTCTGAAACAAAGGTCCGCAGCGCGGGAGGAAGGGACGGGGACACTAGATATGCGGACACGGAGGCTTTCTTCTCCATCAAATCCACAGGCCGGGACTGTTTTCACAATTTCATCACTGTCATTCAATTAGGAGTGGTTCGGGGGGGTCCAGAGTAGTGCAAAGCGGTGGCGGCATCAAGCTCTCAGGGTGCATTTCATTTCTTCCAGGCAAGTCAGGGCTGTGTTGAAGCTGTGCGGAGGCAGCGCGAGGAGGAGGAGGAGGAGGGGAGGAATTCCATAGATACCAGATGGTTACCGACGGTTCCCTCGACTTGGAAAGAGGGTTGGCGCGAATTAGAGGCGGAGGGAGGAGATGAGGGAAGAATCAGTATGCTAGTGGCCCCCCTTCGACCCAGAGGCTTGGAAAATCAAGGCTCCTCTCCCATATGAGTGCTTGGATGATCCCATTTATTCCTCCAAACTTGATCCTGCATTAAGGCCATTCAAAATAAAAAACAGTTACTGGGTGGCCACCCTCTCGGGGATACCCCGGGTACAAAAAAACAACAAAAGAAACTCAGCACATTCCTTCCACCCAAACAAATTTTAGAGCGTACCATGCCAGGGAAATGGAGAACTTGCTGATTGATTCAACTGGAGACATCTGTTGCACTGCTTTCACGTTTCCCCAAATTGTCACGGTGGAACAACATCATCAGCGACGTGGACAGCAGTAGAGTTGCTATGTAGGGCGTCTTAGCGGCAGCAGCAGGCAAAGGTGTCGAAGCTAATGGGTGACCCTGGCATCTTTGTTTTTACCACCTCAAACCAACGTCAATGGGCATGCTGGCACAAATCCAAACACACAGAGATCAGCTTCAAGACCATGGGTGGCACGGACTATTCTGGTCTCAACACCGAGGTTTTTGCATGTGACGGACCCAAATTAGAATTCTGGGGTTATCTAAAAATGGACGAATGGCCCGAAGGCTGGCTCATCACGGCAATAGAGGTGTTGTCTGCCCAGCTGCCCGGCGTCTTTTCTGAGAGACCTTCAGCACGCTGGGAGGAGTCATTACAGACAAACGCATTCGGCTTTCAAAGATTAATGTTTGGACGATTTTGACTTTTCATTCCACGCATGAATCAGGCATGGATCTCTGATGATTGTTGTGGCCCGCCCCAATTGCTGAGGTCACCCGATAGTTTGCGGTCTACTTTTCCACATTCCCTTTCAAACCAGAAAATGGTCCTCTTGAAGATAAAACTTTTTTTTTTAAAAATGATTGAATGTCATACTGCTCGCAATTTTTATTCTCTTTTCCCAAACAGTTCATTTTGCTGGTTTTGCTTGGAGGAGGACTGTAAAAAGACAGCAAGGTTTCATGAACTACCACCGTATTCCATTTTAACTCACTTTATCTTAAGAGTTTTCGCATTGTCAATAGTTTTGAGTACATGTTGCTGTTGAGGATACAGGGCCTATTATTTGGTCCTTTGAACAGAAAATGTAGGCTTTCTAAGTTGGATTTTCTCCCCTCACAATTTTTTAATAGGTGGCTGAGGAAGTCTTATTTATAATTTTTTTGGGGGTCTTTGTAGCTGTGGAGAGATACAAGCAATAAATCATGGTCCTATTTGGAACAGGGAAAATGTGGCTTCTAAAGTGGATTTCTCACTCCCAATCTTTTAAACAGTGGCTGGAGAAGTCATTTTTATAATTTTTGGGTCCATTGCTGCCTTTGAAATGCTAGCAATTTAAGGTCCTATTATAAAAAAAAAATGTTGTTTCTTAAACAGACATTTGTTTCTTCCAATTGGACCAAAGTGGCTCAAGGGGTCATTGCTTTGTATTTATGGGGGCCATTTTGTGTGAACATGCAGCTTATGACTAGAGGGTTCTATTCTAAAAACTGTTGTTTTTAACAGACATTTGTTTCTTTCACAATTGTCCCCAAAGTGGGTCAAGGGGTCATGCTTTGAATTTTTAGGGTCAATTTTGCGGTGGGGACATGCCAAGCTATTATACAGGTCCTATTCTAAAAAAATGTTGTTTTTATAACAGACAATTGTTTTCACAATTGTCGCAAAGGAAGAGTGGCTCAAGGGTGATTGTTGCTGTCAGGAAAACAGGAATAGATAGGGACACTTGTTAATGGGACACATATTGCAAAATGGACTTTTGTATTTGCAAAGATTCTTTAACATTAGCTATCAATCCCTGTTTTGAGAAACCCATTTAATACAATGAAAAAAACAGAGAAGATAATAACAAGGACATGGTGGGATTTCCATCCTATTTTACAAAATGTTGGGTTTCTTGAATTTAAAGTACTAAAAAAACTTGCATGTACAAAAATAGTGTTAAAAAAAATTCCCTCTGAAAATTGTACAAGGGAGGTACAAGGAAAACTTGGACCAGAAGAGAGATGGTTATTCAGAGGACAGGAGTATGGAGCACCGGACAGGAACAAAGTAAGAGACCCAATTTCCTCCAGCACGGTTGAGTAATATGAGAACAAAAGAATGCCAAGATAAAAGGGCACCTGGGGTGTAAAAAACAGGAGGTTAACAACCAAGTATTTCAAGTGGAAGGCTCAATTGGTTCCCCCATCATACGGGAGGGGACAAGCGCTACCCCAGGTATTGACTGTTTATTACGAGGAAGGATGGAGGTTTTTCTCACACTTTTCCGCTCTTCCGCACTCATGCTCAGCACGACAGTTTTCGTTTGCTGCGTCATGCAGGGATTTTAAACCTGCGTCTTGGTAATAGATGGACGGACGCCGCATGGGCTCTCTCCGCAACCCACTGAAACTCCGGCCCTGGGTCATCTGTTGGCCCAGGGACAGGTATTAGTTCTCAATGTCCAGTGAAAAAAACTAAAAATGTTGTTGAAAAGGGACTCTTTTTTCCAGCACTTTTTTAAATGTGGGGGTTCATGCAGGTTGTGGGGCTCATGCTTGTGGCCCCCAGGGAACATGGTATAGTCATTTGTCCAGTGAAAATAAAATGGTGGTTGAAACGAACTTCTTCTTTTTTCGGCACTTTCTCTTTCAAATTTTTGGGGGTTCATGCAGTTTGGGGCTTCATGCTGTGGGCCCAGGTCAGGGATATTCAATGTCCAGATAAAGTAAGATGTGTGTTCAAATCCATACTGCCTTCTGGCCACTTTTCAAATTTTGTGGGTGATGCAGGTTTTTTTTTTTAAGGGTCAGGGGCTGTGTACAAGGACAGGGATAGTGATATGGTCTGTGAACTTTTTTTTTTTTATTTTTTTTTTTTTTTTTTTTTTTTTCTTTTTTTTTTTTTTCTGTGAAGTTTAATAACCTAAGTGTTGTTGCCTAAGATGTAAGCCCAAACGTATCCATTTTGATTAGTTGTGGAGTGTTTAAATTTCGCTTTCTCCCGCCTTGTTTGGGTGTAATAATGAATGTGTTTGTTGCTCTCCATGACTTTAATGGTCATCGGCTCATAATCGCGCTCACTTATCGAAAAACTTATCGATAGCGGCCGACTATCTGCTATCGATCGATCTCGATAGCCAAACGGCAATCGCTCAACACTAATATAAGACACCACTAGGGCATGGAGGAACCGGGCTAATTGTCCTTGCCTTCCTAAGTCTTTGTCCCACCTCAGTTTTCGGCCTTACGTTTGTTAAAAGTAACTACTGGATTCTTAATTATCTTGGACATTCCGGAGTTGTCTGGCACAAAAGATGCTCATCTCTCGCAACTACTGGTGGGGCCGGTACGTTATATCATGATTTATGGAGGCCTATGTGGCAGCAATGTGACAATTTGTGCTCGGGCAAAGGCTCCCGAAAAACTTCGCCCTTCTGGGGAACTTTGTCCTCTTCCTATAACACTGGAGCAATCCTGGGGAACCCATATTTCAATGGATTTTATGACCGATCTGCCTACCTCTGAGGATAAGACGGTCATTTGGGTGGTGGTGGATTGTTTTAGCAAAATGTGTCATTTGGTTCCACTCAGGGGGTTGCCATCGTCCAAAAAGATCGCTGAGTTGTTTGTCAAACATATTGTGAAACTGCATGGATTACCCGAGAATATTGTTTCTGACAGAGGGGTTCAATTTGTTTCTCGCTTCTGGAGAGCCCTCTGTAAGGCTCTGGGTATTACCCTATCCTTCTCCTCGGCCTTTCACCCCGAGACTAATTGGCAGACGGAGAGGATGAACCAAACAGTTACACAAAAGCTTTGTTGTTTTGTTTCCAATCAGCAAGCGGATTGGGTGAAATACTTACCGTTGGTGGAATTTGCTATTAACAATCAGGATAACAGTTCGTCAGGTGTTTCGCCATTCTTCGGTAATTACGGTTTTCATCCCAGATATGCATCTTTTTCCAATGCTACTTCTGACCATAGTGGGGTGGATGTTATCGTTAAGGATCTGTGCACAGTCTGGGCCCAAGTTCAGAAGAACTTGCTCAACGCCCAGAGCATCCAAAAGAGGAAGGGTGACAGGAGGCGTCTCTGCTCCAGTGGTTTTTCTGTGGGAGATAAGGTTTGGTTGTCTACCCCTAATCTACGTCTTAAGGTGCCTTCCAGTAAACTAGCCCCATGTTTTGTGGGTCCGTATGTTGTGCAAGAAGTAGTTAACCCGGTGGCATACCGTCTGAAGTTACCGCCTTGTCTCCGGGTACATAATGTCTTTCATCAATCTTTATTAAAGAGATACATACCGGCTTTGACTTCGCTTTCCAAGCCTCCTCCTCCTGTAAACGTTGAGGGTGAAATGGAATACGAGGTCGCTCGTATCTTGGACCCTGTAGAGTCAGAGATCCCTGCAATACCTGGTCCACTGGAAGGGTTATGGTCCGGAGGAGAGGTCGTGGGTTCCGGCCAGATTCGTTCATGCCGAATCTCTGATCAGGGAATTCCACGACTCCCACCCAGAAAAAACCGGCCCGGGGGAAAGGGTCCAGTGGTCCCTCCTAAAAGGGGGGGGTACTGTCATGGCACATGTTGTTGCCATAGAGGAGCAAGGTGCTACAGGGGTTAATCCCTCCAGGTGGGGGACACGCCCAGGGAGAAGCCTGGCTGTTAGGAGTGACAGCTCGGCTTCAAATCAGCTCAGAGGGTGTGTAGCTCAGACCAATAGAGGAGCCCGGAGGCCGCACCAATCAGCTGCTGGGGTGGTGTCCGGGCGGCTCATTTAAACCTCTCAATTTGGTTCATCTTTGCCTGTGAAAGGTTACCCTTTGTGTTTCTCCTGGTTTCCCGTTTGCTTGTTTGCTCTGTTACCCTGACCTCGGCTTGCTTCCTGACCTCGTTCTCGTCCTCTGATTCTGTACTGCGTTTCCTCCTGGTTTTGACCCTTGGCTTGGCTTACGTTATTCTCTTGGTTTTCCGATTTGTGGCTTTGGCGCACCTGTACCGTTATCGCCCCGGGGACTTTTTGACTTTGCGTTTCCCTGACGGCCCTGCACGTAGTAGAGTAGGGACTGTCGTCCAGTTGGGGTCTGCCATTAAGGGCAGCACGTCGAGTAGGCAGGGACAGTAGGCTGGGTGGCAGTCAGGGCCCACTGCACCTCCACTGACGTGACAATTACATCTTGCATTAGTGTTTCCCCTATATTAAATCCTATGTGCACACAGTCTGCAGGGCTGTCATCCCAGTAGGAAGCCTCTTCTAAAGTTGAGGCACAAGAAAGCTTGCAAACAGTTTGCTGAAGACAAGCAGACTAAGGACATGGATTGCTGGAACCATGTCCTGTGTCTGTTGAGACCAAGATAAGCATATTTGGTTCAGATGGTGTCAAGCATGTGTGGTGTCAACCAGGTGAGGAATACAAAGACACGTGTGTCTGCCTACAGACACGCACGGTGGTGGGAGGGTCATGGTTTGGAGCTGCATGAGTGCTGCCAGCTGTGGCGAGCTACAGTTCACTGAGGGAACCATGAATGTCAACATGTACTGTCACATACTGAAGCAGAGCCTGATCGCCTTCCTTTTAGGCTGCAGGGCAGTATCCAACATGATAACAACTCCAAACACCTCCAAGATGGCCACTGCCTTGCTAAAGAAAATAAGGGTAAAGGTGCTGGACTGGCCAAGCATGTCTCAAGACCTAAACCCTATGGAGCATCTGTGAGGGATCGTCAAATGAAAGGTGGAGGAGCGCAAGGTCGCTAACATCTACCAGCATCGTGATGTTGTCATGAAGAAGTGGAAGAGGATTCCAGTTGCATCTGTGACGTTCTAGTGAGCTCCATGCTCAAGAGAGTTAAGACAGTGCTGAAAAATAATGGAGGCCACAAACATTTTCATACTTTGGGCAGAATATGTCCATTGTCACTTAAGGGTGTACTCACTTTTGTTGTCACTTAGGGTATGTTCACATGGCGTGTTGGATCTGTTTTTTGATCCATTTTTCACCAGAAGAAAAACGCATTGAAAAATGCATACAAAAAATATATCCAAAAATGCAGCTGCAGATATGTTTTTTGGATATGTTTTGCATGCGTTTTGCATGAGTTTTTGTATGCGTTTTTCGGATCTGATTTTCAATGCGTTTTCTTTCAAATCAATTAAACTGTATTAATTTAACCTATCCATGACCAAATACACCCTTTTGACCTTGTGTCAATCATAAACTGCACACCTTTATCTAATAATATGATTGAAATAAACCACATTTTTTTTAAATTAACCTATAGCTTCCCAAACCCACCCCATTAAAATAAATAGATAATAATTAATTGTGAATTATTTATTAATTATAATTACTAATACTTATCAAATATTAATTGTTAAGTAATTGATTATTAAGTAATAATTAAAAATAAAGTAATAAACTATTATATTAATTATTATTATCAATACATTACTTTTAATTAATTAGTAAATATGTATTATTTTTTTAATAAAAATTTAAAAATAATAATAGTTTTACTATTATTATTATTTTTTTATTATTATTATTATTATTTTATTGCATCTATACTTGGGTTGCATTTTGATAGGAAAAATTAGGCTCTCTCATTAAATTGATACAAAATCTAACAAAATCTAACCCAAAACACAGAAACACAGACATTCAAATCTTAATCCAATACATTTTTTGGATGAGCTTTTATTTGAGGAGGAGCCGAACATGTGTATATGTTGATTGTGGGCAGAAAGTGAAGCGTGGCCAGGGGTAATGTTGGCACCGGGCCCTGGTCAACACAGCGTATGGCCCTGGGAGAAACGTGTCTCAAATGTGGGGTCCTCCTGCCCCCGCAGAAAAACAGCAGCAGCAGCACCAGTGGACACCCCCATTTCAGGAGTCAAAAGTCACCACTTCTCAAAAGGGGTTGTCGTTCTCCCATATTACTGGTTAGATGCTCTGCTCTTGCCCTCATGGGGGCCAGCAGTCTTCCCCTGAGGAAATTTCCAAGGAGAAAAAAATGCGTCCAACCTTTTCCTAATGTGCAGAAGTGACGTGCTTCTTCCAAGTTGTTGGTATGCGCCCCTCCCTTTCCAAGTGGTGGACTTCCGTTCGAGAACTAATGGTTGTGCGAGCCGAGGGGGAGGCCCCAAAAGCCAATATTTTTTTTAAAAAAAGGCACAAAATTTGAACAAAAGGTGGGCCAGTCCTTTACCCTTCGGTGTCTTCCGGTGCATGGCAGTGGGACGTGGGGAGCAAAAACTATGGTCAGGGCAAAAAAAGTCCTTTATGGTCCACTGGGGGAAAAGTGCTTCCTGCCAACCAACAAAAAATTTGGGAAAAAAGGGGCACTGCTTTCTCTTCCAGTTGTCAAACTGCTGATCCTGCATAAAAAGTCCGCCTCCTCCCACCACCTCAGCCCCCACAAGTCTAAGTGCTGCTCTATCATACCACATGTGCAGGGCACAGCGGTGTCACACAGTTCTACACCTGGTTTGCCTGGGTGAACAAAGTCGCACAGGGGAGGAACCATCTCCGCGACAATTGCAAATCAGAACCATGGTGTCAGACAATGGAAGGAACATTGAGTCCGCGCTACACTGAGGAGGGCTGAGCCATGTTCAATCTGGATGTCAAAGGGTTTCCCTTTCAAGTCTTGCATCCTCTGCAAGACATTAAAAAAAGGGCCCGGGGAAACGTCATGACTTTCTTTTCCCTTTACAAACCCAAGCACACCTTCTTGAGCTGAGCGGAAGAATTGGGCGTCCCCAAAACATAGGCTGTATCGGTGTTTCCACCCCTTTGGGAAATTCCCAGCCCCCATTTTTTAGCCCCGATGTATAAACGGGAAAAAGACCTTTAATGATTTCTTAAATCAAGTGGGGGGGGTACTCCCTGTGTAATTTGTCCCGGGCCATGGCAGCTCATGCGTGATACTGTGTTTGCTAGGCTTTTTGAGGAGGCCCAAGTTATTTGTCGTGCCAGGCTGGGATGAAAAACGTCATTCCACTGCTTTGTCCTGGAACGATGTGCAAAATCTGTCTGTCGGGGGGACTGGAGTTTGTGGCATAATCTCCCCCACATGAGTCTGGTGGGGGTTGAACTGGAGGAGGAGGGGAGGGGAAGACATTGGGCACAAGCAGGTCTGGAAAATTAGTTTTTTTCTACTTAGGTGACAGGAAAACGAGGAGGAGGGCAGCCGGACCCAGACCCAAAACCGGGCAGTATACAGTCGGAATGGGGGCAGGGAGTCCCTCAGAGTCACTTGCACAGATGGCCGCTGCATGCTGATTTGCCCCCCTAGTGAAACCGAATAGTCACCATCCAAAATTTTCCTGCCCAGAGGGGGACAAACTCAAGTAACAAAAAATTTTTTTTAAGTGTAGGCCACTCCCTATCTTTGTCATCGCCCATCGTTTGTTACAAAAATTGTCCTCGGAACTCACAGTCCACCAATTGGTGCAAGCCAAAATTTTGTCAATTAGAAGAAGAATAGGTTGCACTCAAAAATAGTTGCAAACGTGTATTAACAATTAATTAGTCCATTTACTGACAACAGGATTATTAGGCCAACTTCATATTAAAATGCAAAAAATATTTTTCCAAGCTGTAGATACAACAAGAACTTTCTCAATAGAATCTCTACAAAGATTAGTTAAATCAACAAAGTTAGTAATTTAAAAACAACCCCTAGAAAAAAGATACATAAAACATAACTTTTAATCAGAATGAATAAGAGTTGGGAAAGAAAACGAAAAAAACCCTCAAAAATACCCTATAAGGACTGTCTACCTCAAAAATGGGGGGAAAAGCCCCCTTAAAAGGGGCCCCCCCCCCTTGAACTAAAAATAACCCTGTCCAGTACATCTAAATGAAAAAAAAGAAAGAAAAAAAAAACACATATATACAATGGGGCACAAAAAAAAAAATGCTGGATAAATAAAATACAAAGACAATATCGTTTTTTGTTCAAAAAAAACTATGAATTTATGAATGGTCATGGAAGAAATCATAACGCATAAAATTCCAATATTCCAACGCGTTTTTCCCCCCAGATATGGGGTTCTCAGGGGAAAAATTTCAGTTGTAACAACAATCGGAACATCTAAAAAAAAATCAAAAGATGTATGCAATAAATATAACTACGTCCCTAAAAGATGGAAAACAGGGTGGTAAAATAGAGGACGGGGGCCGGTTAAAGTCTGACAGTCCCCGCTATCTGATTACTGAGCAGGTCCAGCAGTTGTTTTGGTTTAATTGTATTGGTTTACCCGAAATTCTTTTTATTATATCAAGGGTTCTCTCCCTATACTGTGTTAAGTAGAACATGGGGTTTTTTTGGGGAAATTTAAAAAAAAAAACTGTTAGTCTGTTAAGGAAAATAATTTTTAATTACTCACTCTTATTACATTACTTATTCCTTCTTTTTCAGTTTATTATTTTTATAGAAATGTAAAAAAAGGGTGTGAATCTAAAAAAAATATTTGAAAACGTAAGCTAGGTGCACATGAAAAGGCAATGACATAACTAATAATAAACGTCGCACACTAAAGGGTAAGTAAAACCTCAAGGGATATGGAAAAAAAGGGGAAACATTTCTGCTAAGGGAAAATATGAAAAATGGGACCTTAGTTTACAGTATTTGATCAAAGATTGTATTAAGCTCACCTCCCAACACGTCAAGGGGTTCCCAGAGCAGGTGAGTCCCTACACTAAAACATGTTACCTTGCTAGGAGTCCATTCAGACTGCCACTTCCCCAGAAGTGATAGGAACCTGCAATTGAATTAACCTGCACTGATTTAAAAGAGGTGGCTGAGTGCAGCAAGCCAATGGGATTACCATCTCCCAAGTAGTCTACGAAAATGTAAAAGGCTGTGCACATCTAAAATATACTTTGAAAACGTAAGCATAGGTGCACACTGAAAAGGCAATGACATACATCTAATACATAAATCAATTAATTCAATTGCAGGTTCCTATCACTCCTGGGGAAGTGGCAGTCTGAATGGACTCCTAGCAAGGTAACATGTTTTAGTGTAGGGACTCACCTGCTCTGGGAACCCCTTGACGTGTTGGGAGGTGAGCTTAATACAATCTTTGATCAAATACTGTAAACTAAGAGTCCCAGGTTTTTCATATTTTCCTTAGCAGTAATGCATTTCCTTTTTTTCCCTATATCCCTTTTGAGGTTTTACTTACCCCTTTAGTGTGCCACTGATTTATGTATTAGATGTATTATTTTTATAGGACCTGATAAGATGACAAATATAGGCAATTCATATCAATCTTTTTATAGAAACAAATTACAAGGGATTTACAACATAAAATGCATATAGAAATAACCATACTACTATATCATTTGTCCACTAAATGTCATGATTGTACTTAATGTCTATCCAATCCAATAAAAGTAACTATAGACCGGGTGACAATAGGTGAATTCCAGAGAAATATAGTAATATCCTACAATGCCTGGTTCACATAATCAATAAAACCTCATTAGAATTACATATAAGTCAAGCAACAAAAACGAAATCAGAAAGACACACTTGTCTTGCTTACCGCTGTGTACACGTCTCCATTCTTGAAGTTGGCAGTAAACCACAGTTACCGCCGCAAGATTTTATACATGTAGTCTCAAGTGCCAATCTCACTAGCGTGCCTGTGCGGGTAAAGAATCGGCCATAATCTAATGCTTTTAAAATTTTTTTTCTTAATTAAAAACGCCGAACATATACTTTTTTTTGGATATGAAAAGAGGGAAAGCGTCTTGTGGGGAAGGTAATAAGCATACACTAACGGTGGACTTACTATAAGTATATATTTAATACATGATGTTCCCAATGTTGACTTATCAAAAAAGAATACATACACATATCTAGATGAGATCAGCGTGCAGGGCAATCAATAAAAAGTGAATATTACTACTTATGATGTATAGTATCCTTAATGTTGGCCTCAGATTGTCCACACACTTAAACTTGAAATATGTTTTTTCAAATTAAAAACAAATTTTATATAAAAAATTTAAAAAACACATTTTTATATATATTTTGGGGAAAAAAAGGGCTTTGCAAAAAAACCGAAAGAAAAATTTTGGCATGCGTCTCTTTCCCCAAAAAAAAAATTCCCCAAAAGATCAAAAAAAGATGGAGGTGGGGAAGGAAAAAGAGGTTTAAACTAATACGCATTTGCTTATTAACGTGAAACCCCAAGCTTTCTCCCTGTGTGTTTTTCTCCCCTTTTTTAAACCCCAGCCCTTGATTTCTCTGTAAATGTTTTTCCCACTTCTGCCCCAAAAAAGAAGGTCTTTTTTCCTTTAAAAAGTCATCTCAGCTAAAAGGGAAAATCGAATAACTTTGTCAAGAATGATACAGCAAAGGGGGAAAAAGAAATTTGAAGGGTTTGCTGTCCAGGTTTGTAACATTTTTTTTTACCCATTTTCCCCGGGAATGGGGAAATTTTGGGGTTTATCATTCTCCCCCCTTAAGTTTCGTTTTACTGGAAATAAACTAAAAAATTTTCGGCCAAATGCTTCCAGGGGCTTTCTATCAGAGACAAAAATGGCCCCAATGAAATGTATTTAAAAGCGCCTAAATATTACATACCCCCCTTTCCCCTTCTTTTTCTTTGCGCCTGGCTTTGTCTTGATTTACGTTTTAAAATATGTGTGTAAGGTTTTTGGTCTTGTCAGAATTAGGGGGAAAAAACATAAATAAAGTTTCCCAAAACCAAAAAAAACTCGGGCGCAAACCCCATTTTTCTAATCGGCCCG
Source organism: Phyllomedusa bahiana (assembly GCA_025379985.1). Classification (NCBI taxonomy): domain Eukaryota; kingdom Metazoa; phylum Chordata; class Amphibia; order Anura; family Hylidae; genus Phyllomedusa; species Phyllomedusa bahiana. The sequence continues at coordinate 64,217 of JAODAL010012438.1, read as the reverse complement.
ATACTTGTTCCCCTGATCGTGTTTTGGAAAAAACCGGGGACAAAGGGGAGCCCCCAAATTTTTGGTTAAAAACGACCCCCACATTTTGGCCCCCGATTCGGGGGGCGGGGCCCTGGGGTTGGAAATCCAGGCCCCCCGAAGCCCCCAAATAAACCCCCCTTAAGGGCGTTTGGGGAGGACCCGGGGATAAAAAAATTTGGGAGGACTCCACCCTCTTAAAGGTAAAGGTGAGTTGATACATCTATATGTATTTAACACCTTTGGCCCAATTTTGATGCCCTCCCGGTTTTTAGTAGTTTTGCTTGTGCCATCTTGTCCGCGGGTGGTCACAATAAATTGCCCTCGACCTAAAAAACTTTGATCCCATCCCGGCCACGTACCGAACTTTTTTTTGCTGTGATTTTCCATAGTTCGGTTTGGGTCCCCCTTTTTTTGTAGCCGGAACCCCTTTGCCTGGTAGGGTTGCTGTAATATAGGGGGAAACCCTTTGCAGTCTTTAAGGTTAATTGTTGAGGGGTTGCGGGAGTCCCCGGGTTTTATTTTGGGACAAGATCGAAATTTTCCCTTGAATATTCGGGTGGGTCCGGGTTGGAACTAATTCATGGGGATTTTTTCTGGGGGACTATATAAGTATACATATATTTTCTGCCCAAAGCCCCGGGAGGGTAGGGTTTTCCCCACATTGGGGCAACAAAGGGGGAACAAATTTTGGGTTTGGTTTTGGTTAGGGATCTTTATTTTTTTGATAAATCCTTGTGTTTTTGAGACCGGGACCCGGGGCCCAAAAGGCCCCGGTGGCCAGGGTTTGGGGTATCTTTGTAAGGTTTGGGAGCCCTCCCCAAGCATAGAAAAACCCAAAATTTTTAAAACTGTTTAAAAAAGAGCATTTTTTCCCTGAAGAGGCAGGACGGGTCAGGGAAATTTTTTTTGCAGGAAAGAAGGAAAAAAAAAGTACTTTCCCATCCCTGTAAAAGTATAAGTTGGTGGATTGCCAAAAAAAGGGAAAATTTTGCAGCCATCCAAGGGCAGGAGATAATAAAAGAGTTTGAAGGAAAATTTTCCGATAAGGGAGGCTGGAGTTGGCACGGGTTCCCCTTTCCGAGTGGCTAAATTTTGCAAAAGTAAGAGTTTGTGCAAAAAACCCCAAATGGCCACCGCCCTAAAAATGGGGGGGCGCTGGGGGACCCGAGGGGGGGGGCCTGTATGAAATGTGGAACGCAAAATCCAAACCAAAAGGAAATTGTGGGGAGTTTTTTGGGGCTCCAAAACGCCGCCCCCTAAGGGCTATCCAAAACCCGGGCCCCGAGCCCGCCCCCTAAAACCCCGGGGTTACATCCCAAGGGCAGTATTATCAGGGACCTCCTGCTTTTTGCCCCTCCCCCAGAGGTCCCTGTAGTCACCCCCCGGGGAAACCCGCCCCCAGCACCCATCCCCGGCCCCTGTACCATTTAAGGTTTAGGAGAGGGCTGAAAAAACAGGGAAAACCCCCCTTTCAACCCCCAAAAAAGGCCCCGGGAACCTCTGGTTGGGGGGGAATAAACCCGGAGTGCAGTGGGTCACCTCCCCTTTTCCTAGGGGGGGATTCCGGGGAATGGGGAACCTAACCCTTAGTTCCCATGTTATCAACGGTAATTTGGTTTGGACAAGTGTTATTTTCCATGGGAAAAGGGGGAAATTCTGCCCATGGGGTTGGGTTTGCCATTTTTTAACCCTCCCAAATACCCAATTGTCAAAAGGGGGGGAATTGGCAGAGACCCTTATTTTAAAAAGGGCTGGTTTGGGAAGCCCAAAAAAGATTGGGGAAAGGTATCTCAGGAAAAGGGGGGGGAGTGGGTTTCCCCGGGTCCAATTCCCCTCGGGGGGAGATTTCCCTTTTGTATTTTTCTAATTCATGCTGTGGGCCAAATTTAAACCAGGGGAAATTTTTGATGACAATGAAAACTACCCAGCTCACATTTTGCTTTTGCCAATTCTTTGCTTTTGATGAGTGAAGTGGAGGATGGACGGATACAGGTGATCCATTCTCTCCCACTGATCCCCCTTTTGGGTCTTTAAAATTTTCCCTTTTAAATGAATGAAAAGGGGGGTTCTCTGCTTTGGCATGCCCCCAATTTTTTTTCCCAAAAAAGGGAGAAATGTAATTTAGATGGGGTTTGGGAAATTTGTTTTTCCTCACCAGGGCATACATGAAACTTGTAAAAAGGGGGGTTAAGGATTTTTAAAGTTTTTCACAAAAAATGAGCCCCCCCGAACAAACAAAAAGCCTGAAACCCCAGAAACCCAACCCCCCAAGGGGAGTAGCCCCCGATGACCCCCCAAGAGCCCCCACCTCCCCCCTTTGGGTATGTTGCATTTACCCCCAAACAGATAGATTCCCTACCCAGAAAATTGGGCCAGACCCCAAAAAAACCCCCAATGCAGTTTCGGGAGAAAGTTGCCCAAAAAACCAGGCAAATCTTTTGGGGGGGGTTTTTTGGGAAAAGGATTTAGAAAACCCTGGTGTTTTGTCAAAACCTCTGATTTTTTTATTTACCCCCCACAATCCAAAAAATTTTCTGAACCCCTGGACTTGATATTTTTTTCCTTTTGACTGGTTTTTACCTTTTTTGTGACCACCCTAAAAATCGGGGCCCACGCCCTTCCTAAGTGACTCCAGCGACACAGCGTTAAACCAACGCGGGGAGGTTTGGGCGCGAAGCTCTTTGGGAAGGCGGGGGAGCCCGCCCCAGGGGGAATGTGCCTGATTCATAGAAAACAAGGGAATCTTAAAACGGGCTCTGCAGTGGTTACGGAACAGGGGAAATTTTCCATGGGGAAGTCCAAAATACAAAACCCCGGGGGGCCCCGTATATGACAGCAAAAAACCCGGGATAAGAATATAGAGACCCCTTCGAATCCCATCGGAATGCTCTTAGGCTGCCAGCGGGGTTTCCCCCCGAGATGAAAATGCCTAAAGCTCCATCTCACTACTCTGTTTTCCCAGTGAAATCTATGGTTTCCCCCCATTTTTAGAATGTGTACAACTGCATTTAATGCCTATTATGAAATTTTTCATTTGAAGGCCATCCCCCCGGGGGGTCCAGATTCCTCAACATACTTAGCTGTATTGGGGTAGAGGGTGGGCCATTCATAAGTCGCCTCTAACCGTCCAATTAATGCTGGCCCCTTTTCCCTTGACTTAATGTTTCCTTTCCCTAGTATCAGACACCTGCCCTTTTGAATCACTTAAAGCGGACCTTCTGCAGCTCATGATGGCACAAATACGGGGAAACTCCCAAAAGGGCAGGGGGAATTAGACCTTTTTTTGGACCCGGCATCTGAAGTGGGAAAGCTTTACCGCTGTGCCCTTAAGGCCTTATCTTGCAGTTATGTTGCCCCTTTAATGGCCCCTTACCAAGTTTTCCACCTACCTTTCAAAAAAAGTTTCCACAGGACTTAGGGTCCAAAGGTCCTGACGATTTTGGGACAAAAAAAACCGGGGCCCCAGTACCCCCTGGTCAGTTTGCCCTAAAGGGGAAGGAGCCGCTTATCCCCGGGTACCACAATCCCCTTTTGAAGTCTGATCAGGAAAAAAGGCCTGAAGATTCAGATCCAGCCTTATAAACGTTGGGGGGTGTCCTAATATCCTGTAAATCAAATTTGTAACACGCCTCTGGATCCTCACTCCCAAAAACCCGCTGGGGGGAAAAAACGCCCCCTTTGGGATAATATTCAGGGAACTTTTGGATCCAGTTGCTTGTAAGGCCCCCAACCTTTTTGAAGGCTGGGACACGCCGCCCGATTTTACTGGATAAAACAACAGACAAACGTCCTTTGGGGCATGATGTAATTTTCAGGCCGCCCCCCCCGGAAACCCTTTCTGCAGTCCTACAAACAGAAAACCTTTGCCGAAGGGATATGACTCATCAGCGCCATCTAAAGTTACATTTCTATTACGGGGCCCTCACCCAGGAAATCCCTTTTTCCCCCTTCAAAAGGGGGGAAAAGACAGAAGGGATATGACCCCGGAAAGAAACCCCCTGATTGTTTGAAAGGGCCCTTTCAAGATCAAAACGCTGCCCCCCTTTCACAGTGGTGAACCCAGGAGATCCCCCATGCAAAACTTTATCTTTGGACTGATGGATCAAAAATATGCTACTGAAGCACGGGACTTTTTTCAACGGATTTTCCCAAAAACCAAGAAGATGAGATCCCATGGGGAGAAGCACTGCCCCCACCAAAATTTAACCCCCCAAGTTGCTGAATTTCAAGCTCTGGAAAAAAGCCTGCAAAAAAGGCTGAAGGAAAAACGGTCAAAATATGGACTGACTCAAGATATGCCCATGGCATAGCACATTTTTTGGGCCCCATTTGGGGAAGAGGATTCCCTCACAGAGCAGGAAAACCCCCGTGGGAAACATGCAGTACAAATCAAATCCTTGATGGGTCACTTGAATTGCCCCCAAAAATAGCCGGGCTTAAAGGTTTTAAAACCCATTTTAAAAAATGGGAAAAAACAAACAGACCCGAAGGGAAAACCAAAAGGGACCAAAACCGCCCAAAAACACACCCCTTGGTTAGTGTCATCCAAGTGGGTGGAAACCCGAAACCCCAATGGTAACCCCCCGGAGCTCAGAAGAAGGAATTCTTAAACCCCGGGAACCCGGGTAACTCCGCCTCCCGATTGGAACCCCGGTGGGGCCCCCAAGAAAGAATTTTCAGCCCGAAAAAACATTTGGAAAATGCAAAGGAGAAAACAGCAGTTGGAAAAAAAGTGGAGCAACCCTCGAAAGAGGAAAATTTTGGGAAATTTCAAAGGCCTTGTTGGGGGACCCAATGAATTTTATCCTGCCATTGCAGCCTGGGCCCCCTGGGGCTAATATCGTGGGGAAAAAATCAAGGGCAATCAGCTATGTGCAAAGTTTAAACCCTGCTCAGGGAAACAGTTTTCCCTGATTTCAGCCTACAATCCCAAAGGGTTTCAACCCCTCTGCACCACCTGCAACCCCCTTCCCCCAACCCCCTCAAGTACCCATGCAGCACCCCGGCAAAACCCGAGTCCCCCACCCTTTAAAAGGGGGTTCAAGTGGACCACAAACCAGATGCCTAAGAGTGGGGGAAATTTGAATATGGTTTTTGGTTGCAGTAGACCAAGTTTTCGGGATGGCCCAGAAGCCCACCCAAATGACCAAAATGACCTTTCCAAAATAAAGGGCAAAGGGGGTTTGATTACTGAAAAAAGGGTTGTCGATTTGGGAAAACCCTCAAAGGTTTATCGAGTCCGAACCCCGGGTTCCCAGCATTTTTCTTCCTCGGTTTTTTTTTCCCCAGAGGGTTTTGGAAAAATTTTAGGGGTTTTAAATTTTGGGGTTCCCCAAACCCCTACCATCCCCAAAAACTCTGCCAAAGGGAGAGAGAAAAAAATGGAACCTTAAGAATTAATTGTCAAAAAAACTGTGGTTTCCCCCCTTTCCCTGGCCAGGAACCCTTTCCCAAAAAAATTCTGTAACCACGTTAGGCACACCCCACAAGCAAAACCTTTGGCCCAAACCCCCTTTTTTAGAAAAATTTTTTGGAAAAACCCCCTTTTTGTTTGAAGTCAGGGGGCAAGAGCCAGGGGAAAATGTGAAAAGGGCCCGTACAATTTTTTGATTTTAAATTGTCCAAAAAGTTGACTAAATTTGGGGATGTGCAGTCTCTGCTACTTCCAGAAACTAAAGGGGAAACGGGGCATATTTCAAAACCCGGAGGAGAGTGGCATAAAAGGGGGCATAAAGGGGGAAATTGCCTGGGGCCCAGATTTTAAGGCCCCTTTACGGTTAAACCTTATTACCCCCACGGCATTGGGAAAATTTGGGGGGGGAAAGCCCACGTGGATCCATGCTTTAATTGTAAAAGGGATCCCAACTTTCAAAATGATTGTGTAAAACCTTTTATTTGTTTTAAACCCCTTTGCAAAGCTGGAGTGACCTTTGGCTGGACACCACCCAAAAGCGTTTCAAACCTTTTTTAATTTTATTATTGTGACCTTTTCTTCAGGAAAACAGTTTGTCAGTGGGGAACCCAATACGCCATGAGGGGCTTCAAAACGGGGGCAATTCTTTTGTGTGTGACCCGTCTGGGAAAAGAAAAATGGAAAATAAGGTTTATTTTGGGGGGGGAACACGGGGGGGAGGACTGGGGATATAAACCAAGGGGGGGCCTTTTGTTTTTAAGGGTGAGAAGGGAAAAAACCTTGTTAGTGCGGATGACATTGAAACGGGGCCCCCCCTCAACCAAAGGGGGGAACGGGTTTTTTTCCCAAGAGAAAGCTTCTTCAAATCTTTTTCCCGAATATTGAAAGTCCCCCCCGACAGCAATAAAGGGTAAAAATGTCTTAGGGGCATATCTTTAAATTTTTTAAAACCCAAAGTAAAGGGCCCTTTTAGAGCTTAAAAATCTTTAAAAACAGACCCACCACTGTAAATACCCCACTGTACCCCCCAATTTGGGGAAAAACAATCTCCAAAAAACAGTAAAGAGGTTTGTCCCAATTCCCCAAAAATCATGGGAAGATGGGTTTTCTATTTAAACCCAAAATTTTCTCCCCGGAAAAACCTTTTGGCTAGAATTGGGGAAATACCGGGTAAAAGGGGGCCCTAATTTAACAGTTTTGGGGGTTTTGGGCCCGGGGCCGGAGCCCAAACCCCCCCTTTTGGAAAAACACCCCTATCCCCCAAGTCACACAGACAATTTCAGAAAAAGGGGTCAAATTGTTTTTTTGCATAAGCAAAAAGTTTTTTGGGTGTTTTGGGGGGAAAAAACCCAATCCCCTAGTAAGTTTCAAAAACCCCCAAAAAAAAGACCCCCCTTTTAAAAGGTATGGGGGGGCTCCCCGGGACTACACTTGTTTTTTCCCCCCAATGCTACGGGGGGGGGAAAGCATCTTTGGGGGGCTTCTCAGGGCCCGGGTTTTTCCAGGTTAACCTACTATTTGGGAATCTGGTGAATCTTTGCTGGGAAAACCCCCTGGATGTCTTCTGGTTGTGTGGGGTGGGAACTGGGGAAAGTTGGGGTTTCCAGTACCCGGAAAGGTCAGTGACTTAATTAAACTTTCCTTTCCCTTCCAAAACTTTCCCATTGGGAAACCCGCCCCCAAACCCAGATGAACCCCCCCAGCAGGAAAAGGGCGAACAGCCCCCGTTATTCCCCGGGGGGAAGGGCCCCAGTGTGTATAAAAGATTCCCATTGGGAGTTCCAAAGGGGGGGCCCAAAATCAGTTCAAAAAACTAGATCAGTTTTCCCGCAAGGTTTTTGGTTTCCCCTTTTTCCCCAAGTGGGAAATCAATAAAATGTGGACTGGATTAATTATATCTACTATAAACCCGCAAAGGTTTGTTAAAATTTCCGTAAAATTGGGTTTCAAGGGGTCTATGAAGAATTAGGCCCCAAAAAAGGTTTACCTTACAGAAAACCCAAAAAAACCAAGGGCCCCGTGCCCGGGAGATAAAGGAGGGGTTTGTGGGATTTAAGGGGTGGAAGGGAATTCCCCCCCTAAAATACCTGACAAAAACAGGAATTTAAAGGAAAAAAAAACACTTTCGCCCCCAGGTAAAAATTTAAAAAATCGTCCAAGGAACTTAAGGAGAAATCAGGGTGGACACTTCTTGGGGCCTCCTGGCTGACTGAATTTGGGGTGGGGCTGGGAACGCTGGTTACAGCAGGTGGGGGATTGGTAAATACTAGTTTAATGGTGGTGTACTATTTGTACTTGCTGCTGCAATTTCCCCCCTACAAAAAAATCTAAATTTGGCCCCGGGTAGCTGCAGGAGGAACCACCACAGGAACTTTCCTTATGCAAAGAACAGGAGCCCCTGATGTGCAGGTGGGTGAAGGAGGTATTGCTGACATCCCCCCCCTACCCAAGACCCCATAAGTATTTAACCAAGAGTCAATTTCTGATTTGAAAGGGAAGCCAGGGAAAACCTCACAAGTTAGGTAGGCACCGGAAGTTTGGTTTTTAATTCACCCATTAGGGGGGGTTTTTTTTTTCCCCGAGTTTTTTGAAGGAAAAACCCCAAAACCCCCTCTCCCCCCGGTGAGCAATTTTCCAAAGGTACAAAAATACCCTTTCCCCAGGGTAGTTGAAAGGGGCAGTGGAAAAAATCTTGGTCTTTTTGGGGGGGTTTTTTGAAGGAAAAAAGGTTTAAACAAATACGCATTTTCTTATTTAAATGTGAAAACCCCAAACTTTTCTCCCGTTGAATTCTCTCAAGTTTTTAAACCCGGGCTTGGGTTTCTCTGGGAAAAGGGTTTCCCACATTCTGCACATAAAAGAAGGTTTTTTCTCCTTAAAAGTCATACAGCTAAAATTGGGAAACGAACCCCTCTTTTCAAGAATGATACGCAAAAAAAGAAGAACATTTTAGATGGTTGCTGTCCAGGATTTAACAATTTTTTTTATAGTTTTCCCAGGAAAAAAATTTTGGGTTTTCATCTCTCCTCCCTTTAATTTCGTTTTACTGGAAATCAACTAAAAAATTTCGGGGCCGATGCATTCCCCGAGGCTTTCTACTCAGAGGGCAACATTTACCCAAAAAATGTACTTAAAAACTGCCTAAAATGGAATACAAACCATTTTCCCCTCCCTTCTCTATTGCGGGCCCGGCTAGTCTTGATTACAGTTTTTACAAAAAAGTGTGGGAGGTTTTTTCTTGTCAGAATTTCTTGGAACATGAAAGAATTCAACCAAAAACTTGGGTCTTACTCAGTTTTCTAATCGGGTTCCCATACATGTTCCCCTGATCGTTTATTTGGAATACCGGGACAAACGGGGGGACCCCAATTTTTGGGAAAACACCCCCGGGCAGAGGCACATGCAAACGACAAGAACGACAATTACAAGTTAATTCCAAAATCAAAATCCCTATTTAAGCCCCTAGGTGACAGGGTATCTAAATGAGAAATTCAATCAGAGTCTCTTTGTTTGACAAAAACCCAAAAACGGGGCACCCCACCCTTCCTCAACGTTATGAACCCAGTCAACTACTTGTTTCCCTTTGTTGAAAAAACTTTTTTCCCCTTTTTGATAAAGTGTTCCGCAATACGTAATAATAATTCCTGTTGTCTAATTGTTGATTTGTGTTTATCAAAGCCCCCCCCCGCAGACGGTGGGTAGTTCACTTATGTATGTGATCTGCCCTGGAAAAATTTTAAAAAACATACACTACATACCAAATTTTGCAAAATGCCAAATTTTTTTTTTATTAATCCCCCCAAACCCCCAATGAGGGGTGAGGGTTTTAAATTCACCCTTTATTACCTTTAAAAAAAAATGAGAACAACCAAGGCAGGGATACGTGCCTCTTCTACTTGTATGGAGAAAAGTCTGTTTTTTGGGGTTTTTTATAAAAATCCCTTTATCTGCTTTGGGGCAATAATTTTCTCTCCCAAATTTGGTGACATTTTATAACAGCTTAAAGGAGGGGAGGCAAACTCCTCAACTTTAGGATAAGCCTGTTGTAGTAATGACCAATTTTTTCGAATGGCCCCTTGTATCTTAGTGACAAATGGATGAAAGGTTGTCACAAAGGCTATTCGTTTCTTTTCATATTCCTTTTTATGTTCTATAGGTGGTCCAGGGGATGCCAATTTGTCCTTATTGAGCAACGAATTAGGATGCCCCCTTTGTTTAAATCTTTCGGACATCTCCATAATACGAATGTCTAAAGTATTTTCATCTGAGACAATTCTTTCTATTCTTTTGAAATTTAGGGCCTGGGTATGGGTTTCTTGAAATGGGTTTAAGGTGATTACTCCCAAATTCCAGTTGACTTTTTTTTATCCATTGGGGAATAAAGGTTTAAAAAGGTTTAAATGTACCCGGAAACCCGTTTGAAACTTTAAAAATTTTTTAAAGTTCCCCAAAAACAACTTCAACCCCCGCTTTTTGCTGGGTTTAAGCTTAGTTCAGGAAAATACCTTTTAGAAAAGTCAAAAAAAAAAAAAAATTGAAACCCCTGGGCCCCCCCCCATATGCAAAATTAAATTTTGCAATGAAAAAGCAAACCAAAATTTTTTGCATACTGTTGGAATAGCTAATGTGTACATACATATAACTCCTCAAACTCAGACGTATATGCATTTGCATATGGGGGGGGCCCTATTGGAAACCCCTTGCTTTCCCCCCTTTCCCCTGTTAAAATAAAAAAATAAAAAAAGAAACAATTACTTTCTTAAAAAAAATATGAAGGAGATCCAAACAAAAATTTTGTTGTTGAGGGTCTAGATTAGACCGAAAAATTTTTTTGTACTCTTAAAGCCTTTTTCATGATTGATTGACGTCTATAGGCTGTTGACATCAAGTGTCAACAAAAAAAATTTCCCCCCTTTTAAAAGGGGAAAAAACCCTTTTAAAATTTTTTAAAGGAAATTCCCCCTTAAACCAGAATAAAGGACCGTAAAGACGAAAACAGAAAAGACAACACTCTATCTAATCGATTTGGCAATGGGAAAAAAAGTAATTTATTCCCGTCGATGCCAACCAAAAAGGGCTCCTGGTTTGGGGTTTTCGAGGGCCCCTTTTAAATTTTTTGGGAGAATATATAGTACCGGAATAATCGGATTTTGTTTGATTAAATAATTACTCGTGGAGACATCAATAACACAAAAACCAAGATTTTCTTTTGTATTTGGGCGGTTTTTGAATCGTGGCCCGGATCCCTAAAAACCCATTCTGGGGGAAAAGCTACCCTTACATAGGTGTCTGAATCAGATAGTTGGTTTTTAAGCTCCCAAAGGTATACATCTTTATCCATCACAACCAACCCTTTTCGGCCCGGTTTTTAATAGTTTAATTGGTTTTTTTTTGAAGAGATTCTAATGCTAGCTGTTCTTATTTAGTCATATGGATGCAGCCCTCAATTTTCCTTTTTTAACATCCAGCAAGACTTTCTGGACTTCCATCTGAGTTAACATCATATAAATCTCTACTGGATGATTGTTTTTGGGGGAATATATTTACTCTTTATCGTATCGTATCTTTATTATATAAACCCAAATATCTTAAAGATAATTTGTCATGATCCATTACTTCCCCCATCTGCCCTTTTCCAAAACTGAACCCTTTAGGTGGACTGACGATAAAAAAAACCCTTTTCCCAAATTTCCCGCTTTGGGCCCTATAAAAATAATGAACTGAACAAGAAGGAATAAGTAATGTAATAAGAGTGAGTAATGATAAAGATATATATTCCTTAACATGACTGAAATATGTTTGTTTTTAAATTACTAACTTTGTTATTTTTATTAATTTTTTAGAGATTCTATTGAGAAAGGTCTTGTTGTAGACCGAAACATCTGTTGTTTTGAAAAATACAGCTTTGGGAAAAAAAATAAAATGAAAATCGGGGCCAATAATCATGTTTTTCAGTAAATGGAATAATACATTTTTAATAACTTTTGCCCAAATATTTTTGAGTGCAGCCAAATTTTTTTCTAATCCGGGCCCTTCTCTGACAGGGCCCTTTTACCGGGGGGTTTCCCCATCATTCCGAATACTGGGGACGGCAACTCTTGGGGCTTGGGGGGGGTTTTGGGGGAGCAGTACCAGCCCTTCAGCACGCCTAAGTTTTTGGGGGCCCTTGATGAGCACTTCCTTCACCCACCTAGTGATGAGGGTTTCTAACCAAGCAGGCCCCAAACCTTTAGCAGGGCAATTGGAAAAACAGGTGGTGGCCTCTTGGGGCAGCAACTGCCGCCCCACATAGGGAAAATCCCCTGGACTACTGGGGAGCCCAACCTGGAGTTTTGGCCGAAAACTTTTTAAGATGAAAAACAAAGGGGTTTTGGTCGGTAAAGGGTTCCCCACACCCAATGGGCCCTTAAAGCATCAGATTAGATCAGCCATGCCGGGCCCCACTGAAACCTTTAGAAAAAGGTTTAGGATTCTTCCCCGGGAACCCACCTCGAAAATTTTTATGCTGGGCACCACCCCGAAAGCCAAAATCTGCTGCCCCGAAAAACTTCATTAAACCCCCCCACCATTTTACCAAGGGGGTGGTTTCTTTGCACCCACCTCCCCCCCCTCTTCACTAGGCCATTATGTAGAATTTGATTTCTGGGCGCCACCCCCCACACTGTGTAGTTTGGGCCCCCCCCTTTGGGGCCCAAAACCCTGTGTTGCCACCCCCAGAATTTTTTCCCTTGTTGGGCCATTCTTCGACCTCATGCTGCTGCTGCTGTTGCTGCTGCCAACTCCACATTTTGTCATTGTGCCAATCTGTGGTCTACTCATGTTGCTGCCACCTCCAGAATTTGTCATTGTGCCACTCTCCGACCTCCTGCTGCTGCTGTCGCTGCCGCCGCCTCCACACTGTGTCATTGTGCCAATCTGTGGCCTGCTCATGTTGTTGCCACCTCCAGAATTTGTCATTGTGCCACTCTCCGACCTCATGCTGCTGCTACTGTTGCTGTCGCCACCTCCACACTGTGTCATTGTGCCAATCTGTGGCCTACTCATGTTGCTGCCACCTCCAAAATTTGTCGTTGTGCCACACTCCAACCTCATGCTGCTACTGCTGTTGCTGCTGCCACCTCCCGACTGTGTCATTGTGCCACTCTGTGGTCTACTCATGCTGCTGCCACTTCCACACCATGTGATTATGCCACTCTGTACCTTACTGATGTTGCTGCCACCTCTTCAACCTGTCATTTGCCACTCTGTGGCCTACTGATGTTGCTGACACCTTCTCAACCTGTCATTGTGCCACTCTGTGGCCTACTGATGTTGCTGCCACCTTCTAAACCTGTCATTTGCCACTCTGCGACCTACTGATGTTGCTGCCACCTTCTCAACCTGTCATTGTGTCACTCTGTGGCCTACTGATGTTGCTGCCACTACCACACTCTGTCATTGTGCCACTCTGTGGCCTACTCATGCTGTTGCCAACTGACCACTGTCTCACTCGAACACCCTGTGGATTCCTAATGTTGTTTCCACCCTCCACCCCTCTCTGATGTTGCCACTATGTATGGTTTTCCCCTTCTTTTAATCTGTCAGAAGGAATGAAAAGTACAAACAACTGATTGAAGCCGTAAGGCCAGTATGACATGGTCCTTTGTTTGTATCAGGATTGTTTGATGACAAGGTAGCAGAAGGGGATACAAAACACAGAAGACATGCAAATATCCCACTTACTGGTCATCTCTGTTTTGGGTCAACTCCTGTTTGTTTTTGGCTTTAGCAAAAATGATGGATAATTGACTGATTGAAAGCGGACACTGACGGATCAAAGAAAGGGCAAAATGATCAGTGAAGTCAACGCAAAATTACTGCCGACACCCTCTCCACTCATTCGGGGGGGCTCTACATGTATCAGTGTTTAACAGAACAGGTTCTGTCATAATCTGTGGAATCATCTGATGTTGGTGTAAAAGGTGTGCTCTCTTTGATGGTATTGTAGGATCTTGGCTCTCAGCTCGGTTCTTTCCAGCTGGAGCTGACATTAACTTGTCAGGTTGTGTTCCCACTTCAGTTATTTTGTCAGTTTTGCCCCTGTAACTGCCCAGATAAGTGGATTGTGAAGCGATTCTAATATCGTTGTCTGTCATCTTCGTGTCGTACTAAAACACCACATTGTATCAAGACCAAACCATGCTCCCTATGCATATTTGAGCATGGCACAATGTTCTACAACACCCCACAGGAAATAGCTTCTCGTGGCGGTGATATGAGACGGAAGCTACTGAATCGGGAGGCATTTTGAATTTTTTTGCTTGCAACTAGATTCCCACAAGGTTTAAATAAACATACTGATTTAATTTATCTTTATTAGTCATTTTATCTGCAAATTTGGATATTTTATGTTGCATATGTTTTTGCCTTGCATACGTTTTTTGTTTTTTATACTATTTCTTCAAGACATCTTTGATTGTTCACCTGTTTTAGTCATTATAAATACCTGTGTGTTCTTAAGAGAAATGTGCCTATGAGAAAGGGCTGTTGCACAGTCTGAAACGCGTAAGGTGTTTGTTTCTTATCTTTGCTCCATGTTTGGCTTTTAATCTTGGCATAATAAAACTTTTGTATTTTTGGAAGCTGGACCTTTTCTTTTCTTTTTATAAACATATATGACTGATGGAATGTGTATTTCTCATTGTCAAGAAGACGTGCTACAGTTTACTATTCAGTGACATCTGGAATCGGCGCAACAAAATCGTCAGAGTTCCACACTTGATTCACTTTGATAAGTGTCAAATGATCCACATTCTCAGGGAAAAAACAGATACTTTTGTCAGTTATCACCCCGCTAGGTGTGCGGAAGGTGCGTTCTGATATAACACTGGCTTCCGGGCAGGATTAAATTTGCATGGCTTGTTGAGCAAGCTCATGCCATTCATCCAGTTTGGACACCAAGAAGTTAAATGGGTCCAGATTAAGTCCAAAAACTGAATGCTGTCTAAATGCTGCCCTGCCTTACAGGCGTTGGTTAGGTGGTAAATAAAGATTGCCAAATTTTCCCCATTAGGCTTCTGCCACACTGTCTGCTGCTGCGGTGGCTACTTGCCATTCTACTGCTGTCATGTTGCTGACGTTGTTCCACCATGACATTAAAATGTGAAGAAGTTGCAACAGATGTCTTGAGTTGGTCAATGAGCACTGTCTCAAATCCCTGCATTCTTCTGTCAGTTTGCATGTATGGAAGGAAATTGCTCACTTTTGATTTGTAACGTGGATCAAGGAGGGTGGCCACCCAGTAATCGCTGTTCATTTTGATTACCTTGATGCATGGATCATGTTGCAGGTAATGTAGCATCCAAGCACTCATTTGTGAGATGCTGCCAGGATCTCTGAAGCCTCAGGGTTGAGGAGCACTAATCAGATCTTCCTCCTCTTCCTTCAACTCCTCCTCCTGTAACAACCTCTTAGCACTGAAGGGTAATCGGTACTGGTGGTAATCCTCCACTTCCTCATCCTGACTGTCACCACAGCCCTGACTAGCCTCATGCACTCTACTGTATGAGCTGAACTGCCATCCTGCACCAGACGTGGACCTCGAACCACTGCTCAAAGAAAGCCTACACATCGTGGAAACAGTCGGGCCTTCTACATCGTCCAGCAAGCAAGGCTCTGTGTCCGCCTTCTCCATCACTGCTGGGACCTGCTGCTGCAGAGTGTCTAACATTTGTTCCAGTAAAAATATGACCACAATGGTCATGCTGACAATGCCTTCGTCCTGACTGACCATTTTGGTGGCATTTTCAAAACTCTTCCTACCTCCACCCTCTATGGGTCAACACCCTGAGGTCCACACCACTGCTTGTCAGGCCATGCAACACTTCATAATTCATGATGGCATTACGCTGCTGCCACAAACGCTGGAGCATGTGGAGGGTGGAATTCCAGCGTGTTGCTACATCACATATGAGACGGTGACAGCAAGGCCCAGATGATGTTGCAATGCTACAAGTTGTGCCGAAGCAGGTTGAGAATGCCAGAAGTGTGAGCTAAGACCTCAAGCCTTTCTCAGCGCACAGTCAAGACCCGGGTAGCGCTTGAGAAATTTCTGCACAGCCAGGTTCATTATGTGTGCCAGGCAAGGAATGTGCGTAAGTCTACCAATCTTAAGGGCAGCATGGAGATTTCCCTTGTCGTCACACACCACCTTGCCCGGTCCCAGGTTCATAGCACCCAGCCACTGTTCGGTCTCCATACACAGAGCTGTCCACAGCTCTTGACCTGTGTGTTGATGGTCTCCAAGACAAATTAATTTGAGAATGGCCTGGTTTCTTTTCTCCCGTGATGCTACCCATGGAGGTTGGGGATCTGGACTCTTCACCATCCCTGCAGTGTGGAAGAGTGTCAGTCGAGATCTATCATTAGAGGCACTGTCATCCACCAAACTCACCCAGTGAGCAGTCAGTGTGATATAATGCCCTTGACCGTGCTTACTGTCCATGTGTCTGTAGTAAGATGTTGGACACAGATGCAGACTACACGCTGGAGTTCTTTTCTGCAATGTGGCGGGCAAGGGCAGGGACAGTTTTTCTGGTGAAGAAATGCCTGCTCTGCATCTGATATTGGGGGGCATGCCATGGCCATGACATGGTGGGACCTATCTGTGTCCACCAGGTGGAAAGGCAATATTTCCAGGGCCAAAAGCCTGACAATGCCGACATTCAGGCTTTTGGCTTGGGGATGGTTGGGGTGAAAGCGTTTCTTATGCTCCCACACCTGATACACATAAGGCTGGCCTGTTGTACTAGCCGCTGTATGGCGTGAAGGTAAAACTGGTGAAAGGGGAAGGTGTGGGCTGTGTTGCTGGTGGTGGAAATTGGCCAATTGGTTGGACTGATGATGATGATGACATTTGTGGCCATGACTGAGAGGAAGAGGAGGTAAAACTGCTGGATTCAGGGTGTGTTAATAACTAAAGAACAGATTGGCGATTATATTCAGTAATGAGATGCACAGGGAACCGTCCAAGCGATGACAGCCCTGACGGTCCTGCGACTGATGATGTGCTTGCTTGTGTGTTGTCCAGAGCACTGGAAGGAGTGCCTTGTTTCGTACCTCTAGTTCCATGTCCTACGCCCCTCCTTGCTTGCTTACCACTTCTAGTTCGCTCCATGTTCAAAAAGATAAATATTAAAAAGGTAAAGATTTGTTAACGGTCTCTTATGAGAGAACTCTATCACCAACACTGGAAAAAAGTTTTCTTCAATCCCAACAATTTGCAACAAACAAACAGTATTTCAAATAGATTTCTTTCCATAGGAGTGTCACGATCTGCAAATTCCTCTGCCTCCTGCCTGCATGCAATTGTGTGTTCGATCCTGGTGGTTGGAATATGTTAATTCCTCCAATTGGGCTTGGCCAGGTGCAGCACTTCCTCTTCTGCTGACTCCTATAAATGGCACTTCCTACCAACAGTCTGTGCCTGAGTATTGGTGTTGCTGGGCTAAAACCTGCTTCACTGCCTCAAGCCCCCTGAGTCCAGTTTTTACTGTGTTCCTGGGAAGTTCCTGTGTTTGGTGTCGTGTTCCTGTGCAGTACCTCCTGGCGGAGTCCTGTGTTCCTGAGCAGTACCTCCTGGCGGAGTCCTGTGTTCCTGTGCAGTAACTCCTGGCGGAGTCCTGTGTTCCTGGGCACTACCTTCTGGCGGAGTCCTGTGCTCCTGAGCAGTACCTCCTGGCAGAGTCCTGTGCTCCTGAGCAGTACCTCCTGGCAGAGTCCTGTGTTCCTGAGCAGTACCTCCTGGCGGAGTCCTGTGTTCCTGAGCAGTACCTCCTGGTGGAGTCCTGTGTTCCTGAGCAGTACCTCCTGGTGGAATCCTGTGTTCCTGAGCAGTACCTCCTGGTGGAGTCCTGTGTTCCTGTGCAGTCCCTCCTGGCAGAGTCCTGTGTTCCTGTGCAGTGCCTCACGGTGATGTCCTGTGTTCCAGTGCAGTACCTTCCAGTGGAGCCCTGTGTTCCTGTGCAGTCCCTCCTGGCGGAGTCCTGTGTTCCTGTGCAGTCCCTCCTGGCGGAGTCCTGTGTTCCTGAGCAGTACCTCCTGGCGGAGTCCTGTGTTCCTGTGCTGTTTCTCCTATCCTACGGTGGCCCAAGATCTCCTGTCATCTGCAGCCTCCAGATTTGGGACCCCTAGGCTTTGCCCTTTTGGACTTTGCTTTTCGTGTGGACAGTTTTCCCAGTCCCCTTTTGTTGGGGTTTTCCCTTCTCGGGACCGAAAGTAGGTGGAGTTTTGCTCCGGGGGCCCCCAAGGATCCATTTCCTTTTCCCTGTTTCAAGCTTTTCCCCCTTTTTTCATTCCCGCTATGTTTGCTAAAATTAAGGCCTTGAAAAAAAACAAGAGATTTGTAATGGTTTTATTATAAATTTAGCTGTCCCCAAAAAAAACAGAAAAAAATGACCTTTAGGCCCTGAAAAAAAATTTTTCAAAAAACAATCAGTATTTGAAAAAAGGTTTTTTATAAGAGATTTGTAACATTGTCTTAGGGAAAGAACTTTTGCAGCAGCAATGCAAAACTGAACTTTTCTTCAACCCCAAAAATTTTGCAGAAACCCAAACAGTACCCAGAAAAACTATGGCAGATAGGGAAAACCTTGTCTTATGGAAGAACTTAGCAGAAAAGTGAAAAACTAAATTTTTATTCAACCCCAAAAAAATTTGCAGCAAGCAAATAGTATTAAAAAATAGATTTTTTTTTATGGCAAAATTTGTTAATGGTGTTTCTGAAGTAGCTGAACCCCCAAAACTGGAAAAAATAAATTTTTTGGGGCCCCTCAACCCAAATTTGCAGCAAGCTACAAGTATTTGAAATGGGATTTTTTCTAAAGCAGATTTGCTGTTTGTGTCTTCTGCAAAAAAAGGGAAAACCCCAAAAAAACCGGGGAGAAATGAATGTTTGGACACTCAGAATAAAGATGGGAAAGATGCAGCCAGCTATACAAAACTCCCTAGCTATTGCTGTCTTTGATTGCATAAGCTTGCTGTCCCCCCCAGCTGATCTAACAAAGCGCTTTTCCTGTTTTTAAAATTGCAAGCAAGAAAGCCACGGAGAGTTTTTGTGTTCAGTACACAGATGAACCCCAAAATGGCGTTTAACATTTCTGTGTTTTTTAGCACCCCAATGAGACCCTACAACCTCAGTGGGGGAGGGTTTTTTTTACACTCTCTGTTTGGGGCTTAGTTTTGAGCGATTGGGGTTGGCTATCGAGATGGGAATGTTAGTCGATAGTTGGCCCCCTTTCGTTAAGGTTTTTGATAGTGGAAATTCGATTATGAGCGAAAAACCTTTAAAAATCTATGGGGAGAGCAACAAAAAATTTTTCATTTTTTTCACCCAAAAAAAGGTGGAGAAGCTGAAATTAAAATCCAAAACAGTCAAATGGATACGTGCTACATCTAGGAACACACTTGGTTTTTTAAAAAGTCACAGAAAAAAAGTCACAGACCATTTACAAACCCTGCCCTTTTTACCCAGCCTGCCCCTTTAAAAACCGGGCATCCCCCAAAAATTTAAAAAAAGTGCCAAAAGGGGAAGTATGATTTAAAACCTTCATGTTACTTAAAACTGGAAAGGGAAATTTACCCCTGTCCGGAAGAAGATGACCCCCAAACCCTGTAGGGACCCCCAGTTTTAAAAAAGTGCCGAAAAAAAAGGAGTCTTTAAACCCCACCTTTTTGTTGAATGGAAATTGAAAAACCCTGTCCGGGGGCCCCCAGCATGAGAAAAAACCCTGCATGACCCCCACTTTTAAAAAAGGGTGCCGGGAAAAAGGAGTCTTTAAACCCACCTTTTTAGTTTCACTGGACATTAAATAAAACCTTCCGGGGCCCCCACAGCATGACCCAAAAAACCCCTGCATGACCCCACTTTTAAAAAAGTGGGGGGAAAAAGGAGTCTTTCAACCACCTTTTTTGTTTCCCCGGAACTTTGGGAATATCCCTGTCCTGGGCCCCCACCCTGACCCCCCAAAACCTGCATGACCCCCAAAATTTAAAAATTTCCCGGGAAAAAAAAAAGGAAAGTCTTTAACCCACCATTTTATTTCATGGACTTTGGGATTAAAACCTGCCCGGGGCCACAGAAATGACCCCCAAAAACCTGAAGGGACCCCCACATTTAAAAAGTGCCATAAAAATGTTTTTTTCAACCCCCTTTTAAGTTTAAAGGGAAAATTTGGGCCCTTACCTGTCCGGGGCCCACAGATGAGCCCAAAACCTGCGGGACCCCCACTTTTAAAAAAGTCCCGGGAAAAAAGGGGAGTTTTAAACCCAACCATTTTAGTTTCACTGGACATTGACTATACCTGTCCGGGGCCCACGCATGGCCCCCAAACCTGCATGACCACCACTTTTAAAAAAGTCCCAAAGAAAAAGGTAGTCTTTAAACCACCATTTTATTTTCACTGGACATTGACTATCCCTGTCCTGGGCCAAAAACATGGCCCCAAACCTGCAGGGACCCCACTTTTAAAAGTGCCGGGAAAAAAAAGGGGGTCTTTAAACCCAACCATTTTAGTTTCACGGACATTGACTATACCGGGCCCGGGGCCACAGCATGACCCCCCAAACCTGCTGACCCCCCCTTTTAAAAAAAGTCCCGGGAAAAAAGGGTCTTTCAACCACCATTTTTTTTTTTCACCGGACTTTGGGGACTATACCTGTTGGGCCCCCAGCAGGGCCCCCAAACCCTGCAGGGACCCCCACATTTAAAAAGTCCCGGGAAAAAAGGAAAGTTTTTTAAACCCACCTTTTTATTTTCACGGGGCATTGACTTTACCTTTTCCGGGGGCCCCCAAAAGCATGACCCCCAAAAACCTAAATGACCCCCCCCAAATTTAAAAAAGTGCCATAAAAAGTAGTCTTTCAACCCCCATTTTATTTTTCATGGACATTGACTTACCTGTCCTGGGCCCCCAGCTTTTGAGCCCCAAACCTGCATGCCCCCCCACATTTAAAAATTTTCCCAAAAAAAGGGAAAGTCTTTCAACCCCCATTTTAGTTTCACTGGACATTGACTATCCCTGCCCTGGGCCACGCATGGGGCCCCAAAACCCTGCATGGACCCCCAATTTAAAAAGTGCCAAAAAAAAGTAGTTTTTTCAACCCCCAAATTTTAGTTTCACTGGTTTTTGGGATTTTAACTTTTTGGGCCCACAGCTTTGACCCCCAAAAAACCTGATGCCCCCCACTTTAAAAAGTGCCAGAAAAAAGTGGGTATTTAAAACCCCCTTTTATTTTCATGGACTTTGATTTTACCTGTCCTGGGCCACTGCATAAACCCCCAAAAAAACCCTGCATGACCCCCACAAAAAAAAGGGTCCCGGGAAAAAAAAGGAGTTTTCAACCCATTTTGGGTTTAAATGGACATTGACTATACCTGTCCTGGGCCCAGCATGACCCCCCAAACCTGCATAAACCCCCAAACAAAAAAAAAATTTGCCGAAAAAAGTAGTTTTCAACCCCATTTTAGTTTCCGGGACTTTGACTTTACCTGTCCGGGGGCCCCCAGCAGAGCCCCAAACCTCCCTTGCCCCCCAATTTTTAAAAAGTGCCGGAAAAAAAAGGGGGGTCTTTAAACCCAAACCTTTTTAGTTTCACCGGACATTGACTTTTTCCTGTCCGGGGCCCACAGCAGGGCCCCAAAACCTGCAGGGACCCCCACTTTTAAAAAATGCCCGGAAAAAAAAGGAGCTTTAAACCACCATTTTAGTTTCCCCGGACATTGACTTTTCCCTGCCCGGGGGCCACAGCATGACCCCCAAAAACCTGCAGCCCCCCACATTTAAAAGTGCCAAAAAAAAGGGGGTTCTTTCCCCCCAACCATTTTAGTTTAATTGGACATTGATTTATCCCTGTCCTGGGCCACGCATGACCCCCAAAACCTGCAGCCCCCCCACTTTTAAAAAAAGTCCCGGAAAAAGGGGGGTCTTTAAACCCCACCATTTTAGTTTCCCCGGGAAACATTGACTATACCTTTTCCGGGGCCCAGCATGAGCCCAAAACCCCCATGCCCCCCCACTTTTAAAAAGTGGGGGGGAAAAAAGGGAAAGTCTTTCAACCATTTTTTTTGGTTTAAACCGGGACATTGACTATACCTTTTCCGGGGGCCACAGCATGGGGGCCCCAAAACCCTGCAGGGCCCCCCACTTTTAAAAAGTCCCAAAAAAAGGAGTTTTTTCAACCACCATTTTATTTTCCCTTGGGCATTGACTTTTATGCCCTGGGCAACAGCATGAGCCCCAACCTGCATGACCCCAAAATTTAAAAAGTGCCAAAGAAAAATTTGTCTTTCAACCCCTTTAATTTTTCACTGGACATTGACAATACCGGGCCTGGGCAACAGATGACCCCCAAAACCTCATCCCCCCACTTTTTAAAAAAGTGGGGTAAAAAGGAGTCTTTCAACCCCATTTTATTTTTCCAGGACATTGACTATACCTGTCCTGGGGCCCACAGCATGGGGCCCTAAACCTCCCTGACCCCCCCCAATTTAAAAAGTGCCAGAAAAAGTGTCTTTCAACCACCTTTTTAAAATTTTCCCCCGGACATTGACTATCCCTGTCCGGGGCCCAAAGGGCAGGGACCCCCAAAACCTGCTTGCCCCCCCACATTTAAAAAGTCCCCAGAAAAAGGGGGTCTTTCAACCACCATTTCATTTTTCACGGGACTTGATATCCCTGCCCTTGGGCCCACGCATGGGGCCCCAAAAACCTGCAGGGCCCCCCACATTTAAAAGTCCCGGGAAAAAAGGAGTCTTTAAACCCACCATTTTTGTTTAAATGGAAAATTAAAGTAAAACCTGTCCTGGGCCAAAACTGGTCCCCCCCTGCATAAACCCCCACTTTTAAAAGGGGGCCCGGGAAAAAGGGGGGTTTTTCCCAACCACCTTTTTTGGGTTTAAATGGACATTGACTTTTCCGGTCCGGGGCCCAACAGCATGAGCCCCAAACCTGCAGGGACCCCCACTTTTAAAAAAGTGCCGGGAAAAAGTAGTCTTAAAACCACCTTTTTAGTTTCACTGGACTTTGACTATCCCTTTGGCCCGGGGCCCAAAGCGGGCCCCCAAAAACCTGCGGGCCCCCCACTTTTTAAAAAGTGCCAAAAAAAGGAGTTTTCAACCCCCATTTTAGTTTAAATGGACATTAAATATCCCTGTCCTGGGCCACAGCAGGGCCCCCAAAAACCTGAATGACCCCCACTTTTAAAAAAGTGCCAGAAAAAGAATTTCTTTCAAAACCCCATTTTTAGTTTCACTGGACATTGACTATCCCTGTCCGGGCCCCACGCATGAGCCCCAAACTGCATGACCCCAAAATTTAAAAAGTCCCGGGAAAAAAAAAAAGGGTTTTTTAAACCCACCATTTTAGTTTCACTTGCATTGACTATCCCTTTATCCGGGGCCCACAGCATGCCCCTGGGTGGAGTTACAGTGGGTGCGGGGTTGAAAAGCCCAGGCTGGCGGCCCGTCTCTTTTAAACACGAGGTTAAATGCCCTGTTTGACGGGGGAGCAACAAAAAACTTTTCGTGCTAAAGCAGAGGGGGGGGAAAGGGGAAAGGTTGTGGAAACCCACCCTTTCCCTCTGTACCCGTCAAAAACCTGGGTAGGCTTGCCCCCCCGGATCAGTGGGGCCCCCCATTTGAGCTTCACTTGGAAATATGGGGGGAAAACGCTCCTTTTTACCCCCGGTGCCCTTTATTTTGGCATTCTTTTTTTTATTTTACTAAAAGTGCGGAGGAATGGTCTCTGTACTTTGTTCTCTGTCTGTGCCCCCATAATCCCTGTTCTCTGAAAAACCCACATCGGTTAAAATTTTCCTGTACCTTCCCTTTTACAATTCGGGAAAATTTTTTTTTAAACTATTTTGTACATGCAGTTTTTTAGTACCCTTTAATTTTTTAGAAAACACATTTTTAAAATAGGATGGAATCCCAAACCCTGTCTTTTTTTTCTTTTTTTCATTGTTTTTAAATGGGTTGTCTCAATTTTCAGGGGGTTGATAGCTATTTTTAAAAAATCTTGCAAAAAAAAAAGGGCATTTTGCAATTTTGTGTCCCTTAAAAAGTGTCCCACCTATTCCTGTTTCTGACAGCACCATCACCCTTGAGCCCCCTCTTGACCCAAATTTTTAAAAACAAAAGTCGGTTTAGAAACAACATTTTTTTGAATAGGGGCCCCGTAGTATAGCTGCATGTCACAGCCCAAAAAGCCCCCAAAAATTCAAAGCATGGGCCCTTGACCACTTTGGTCAATTTTTGAAGAACAAATGTCTGTTAGAAAAAACATTTTTTTATAATAGGATCTGTGTTTTTTGCTGCATTTCAAAGCAGTATGACCCCAAAAAATTTTTAAAAATGGGCTTCTCAGCCACTGTTTAAAAAATTTTGAGGGGAAAAAAATGCCCCTTAGAAGGGAAAATTTCTGTTACAAAGGACCATGATTATTTTTCTGTATCTCACAGTTACATGACCCCCAAAAAAAAAATTTAAAATGAACTTTTTCAGCCCCTATTAAAATTGTGAGGGAGGGAAAAGCCACTTAGGGAAACCACATTTTTTTGTTCCCAAAAGGCCCTAAATTATTTGCTGTATCTCACGCAAAAGACCCCAAAAAAAAATTTTTAAATTTTGACTTCTCAGCCCTATTAAAAATTGTGAGGGAGAAAGGGCCCCTTAAAAAGTCACATTTTTGTTCCAAAGGACCATGATTATTGATGTATTCACAGCAACAAAGACCCCAAAACCATTGGCCCAAAGCGGAAAAATTCTTTTGATAAAATGAGTAAATGGAAAACGGTGTTGTCAAAGAAACCTTGCTGTCTTTTACAGTTCCTCAAGCAAAAAAACCCGCAAAAAAGAATGTTGGGGAAAAAAAAATTAAAAAAAATTTCAGTAAGAAAAGATCATTTTTAAAAAAAAATTTTTTAAGGGACCATTTTTGTTTGAAAAGGAATGTGAAAAATAGACTGGCAAACTAAACCCCGGGGAAATCGGCAATTGGGGCCACAAATCATCGAGATCCTTTCCTGATTCATCTTTATTTAAAAATAAAAAAGATCCCAAAATTATCTGTAGAAGCCGGATGCGTTTTTCGGGAATTTACTTCCAGCTGTGCTGAAGGTAAAGCTCAATATGACGCTGGCTTTCTGGGCAGGGGCAAAAAACCTCTTGGGTTTTCGAGCCAGCTCGGGCCATTTTGCCATTTTTTTGGGTACCCGAAGTTTTGGGTCCCGGAAAAAACATGCAAAAAACATCGGGTGTTGAGACGCGTTTGTCGTTTTCCCCATGATCTTAAGTGTTCTCTGTGTGTTGGATGTGCGCCCTGATTGCATGCGTTTTGGGGAGGTGGGTAAAAAAAAGATTTCCCGGGTCAACCCCTTAGGGGTTCTTTCCACTTGCCTGCTGCTTTCCGTACGCCTAATTGGGGATCTATGCTTTTCACTCGCCCGATGTTGTTCCACCCGGGGACATTTGGGGAACGGTGAAGCAGACGCAAAAAAGATGTCTCCAGTTTATCAATCAGTAGGTCTCCCCTTTTCCCGCATTTTACTCCTTTTGGGGGGGTGGAAGGAAAGGGGCTGATTTTTGGGTTTTTTACCGGGGATCCAGGGGGTGGCAAACCCCGTTTAAAAAAATTTTTGTTCATTTTTTAGGGGTTAATGCGAGGAAACATGTTGGGGGAAATGGAGGGATCCAAGCATATGTGAGAAAATGGAGCCTTGATTTTCCCCAAGCCTTGGGTTTGAGGGGCACTAGCAAAATTTATCTTCCTCATCTTCCTCCCCCGCCTCAAAGTCGCCGCCCAAACCCCTTTCCAAGGCAGGGGCTTGGGGAACACGGGGGTCTAGGAATACCCCCCTCCTCCTCCTCCTCCCGCTGCCTCCGGCCCCCAGCTTCAACACAGCCCTGGGGTTTTTCCGAGATGATGCACCCCGGAGTGATTTCGCACCTTTGCATAGCTTGGGAACCCCCAACCCCTGCCTAATGAAGACCCATGAAAAATTTTGAAACTTCGGGCCTTTTTGGGAAATTTTTGGGAGAAAAGGCTTTCCCCCGGGCCGCATCTGTGTCCGGGCTCCTCCTCCATCGCGGCGGGGGGCCCGTTGTTTCAGAGTGTCCAACGGGTCGTTCCGAACTAAGATCAACCCCAATTTCTTTATGCTGGGCAAGGGGGATTGGGCCCCCAAAAGACCATTTTGGTGGCTTCTTTAAAAAAATGGCAAGGAGGTGCGAGTCTTTACCTTCCTCCCCCTTTTTTTGGTGGTTCAAAAAAACCCGAGGGGCTGTTTCCCCTGCTTGTCAACCCTGTGTCACTTCGAATGCGTTTAAAGGCCCTTGCGCTGCTGCCCCAATCGCTGGAGATGTGGAGGGTGGAATTCCAGGTGTTGGGCCCCCGTCAAAATTTAGGGGCGGTTGACGGGGGGGGCCAACTGACGTACAAAGAGAAAAGGGGGGGGACGAAGCAGGGGGGCGAACCCGGGGGGAAAGTGCGAACTTTTGACCTCGAGCCTTCTTCAGAGGCCAAAATCCCGACCCCGGGGAGCTCTTTAGAAATTTTTGGACGACAAGGTTCTGACATGTGCCCCGGCAAGGGATGTGCTCCGCCTACCCATCTTTAAAGGGTTTTTCCAGCAGATTTTGCCCTTTTTCGCACACCCCCTTGCCCGGGACAAGGTTTTTTGTCACCCAGCCAGCGCTCGGGGTTTTGTTTCTTACAGCCCTCCACAGCCCTGACCTGTGTGTGGAGGACTCCCAAGGGGAGATTTTTTTCAAACGGCCGGTGTTTTTTTTGGGCAAGGATGGGCCCCCAGGGGAAACCCTTTGGGGGGAAAAAAGCCCTGCACCATCCCCGCGGGGTTTTTAAGAGCGTTTCGCCGAAACCTGAGAGCCCCCCGTCACCAACAGAGACATCCACCCAGCTCACCCATTTTTGGGTTTTTCACAGAGGGTATGCGGCCTTGGCCGTGCTTACTGGGCCATGGGTGGTGGTGAGATGGAAATTTTTTCCCGGGCACAAAATGCAGGGCAAACGCGCTTGAAATTTTAGTTGGCACGTTTGGGTGGCCAGGGCATTGGTATTGGGGGCAGACGGGGCCATGACGTGGCGGAAAACCCCTCTGTGTCCACCAGACGGAAAAAACAACCCTTTTTTAAGGCCAAAAACCTGGCAATGCCGACATTCAGGCTTTTGGGTTTGGGATGGTTTGGGGGTTTTTAAATGTTTTTTTCTGTTCCAAAAATGGGAAAAACAGAAGGTGGCTGTAGGGCGGGGCCCCTGTTTGGCTTGCAGGTCGTCAAACTGGGGGGGAAAAAAGAAAGGGGGAGGATGGGTCCCCTGGTGGTGTTTGGGGGTTTCCCCTCGGGGGCGGTGGAGGCCCGAAAGGGGGGGCTGATCCCTGATCATGACCCCCAGGAATGGGGAAACTGGGAAAAAGCTTGGTGGTGGCGGAGGAGGGGGGCGGAGGGCAGGGGTGGGGACAGTGGTTTGGAAAGGCCCCGGGGTCGGTCTGGCCTTTTTTGGGGGCCAAAGGGGTTCCTCCATTTCAACTCATGCCCTTCGTGCATGGACTTGACATGTTGGTGGTGGTTAACCAAATTTAAAGGGTTTTTGCCTCTAATTAGGGGTTTACGGCAAAAAAAGGCAAAATGAAATCGCTGGGTGAAACAGGGGCTTTCAAAGAAGGCCCCGGTTTTGAGGGTCCTGGAACCCTTTTTGGGCGGCGATAAGCGAAAGGGGGGGGTTTTGCGGGGACCGTTTGGTGGCGGAAAACATTTCAGGGGAATTTTTTTGACCGCCCCCTCCCTTTTTTTGGGGGGACCCCCTATTGACACTAAACCCCCTCGTCTTCCTCCCGTCCACTGATGAAGCGCTGCAAGCATTTTGCGGGGGAAAAAAGGGCCCGGATGGATCCCCCCAATGTCGTTTATCATCATTTATCATCAAAAACCCGGTGACTTGGTCGTCCTGATTTCTGCTTTCCCGAAGCTGCGGGCTACAAGGCAAGGGGCATGCAAGGGCGTTTTCCGACCGCCCGGGATTTTTGCCCATTGACCGGCTTCCCTTTACCCCCTCTGATGGCATCAGTTAAAAAGGGGGTTTAGAGCAGAGAAAAATCATCCTTTTTTTGGGCCCCTTGATCTTTTAACATGCCTTTTTGCCCCCAAACCCCATTTTGTTTATCAAAGAGGTCTTCAGAAAAAATTTATTTCCCAGTTGGGGGGTTCACCCAGCTGCCATTTGGGGGTGCTTCATGTTTGGGCGGATGCTGATTTATTTCTGAAAGACGACATTTGTGGGCCGTGACTGGGGGGGAAAGAGGAAGGTAAGATGCTAGATTGGAGGTTGCATTAACCACTGAAGGAAAAGTTGGCGACGATGTTAGTTACTTTGATTCACCCGGGACCCGAACCCCCCGTGACGGCCTGAAAGGGACTGAAACTGACGATCCGCTGGGGATGCGTGTTGTCGCCGGTGTGGAAGGGGGCCTTTTACCGTACCTTTTACCTCCATGTGCTACCCCCCCCTTTGCTGCTTACCACCGCATTTCGCTATGTCCCGAAATATAAAAAATTTGAGAAGGGATGGAATAGTTTTGGGAAAGTTTTATTAAAAGACGGCAAACCCAAGCTTTTTCTCAAACCCCCTTATCAAAACAAAATTGCTGGATTAAAATTAACTGCAAGGTGTTATCAACAAATCGGGAAATGGGAAAAAGTCCAAAAAAAACACGTATTTTTATTTTTTGGTATAAAAAAGGGGTATTTTTTGCACCTTTCAATTCACCTGTGGTGAATATGAATTGTGTTTTAAGATTTAGTAGATGCTGCGTAATAAACGTATGGGTGTGCAAAAGTCAAAAAACACGAATGTTATGTTTTGTATAATAAAGGGTTTTTTTGCACCTTTCAATTCACCTGTGGTGAATATAGTTGCTTTTTAAGATTTACGTAGATGCTGCGTCAATAAACAGTATGGGGCGCAAAAGTCAAAAAACACGTAATGTTAGTTTTGTATAATAAATTATTTTTTGCGCCTTTCAATTACCTTGGTGAATATAGAATTGTGTTTTAAGATTTAGTAGATGCTGCGTCAATGAACAGTATGGGTGCGAAAAAAGTCAAAAAACACGTAACGTTATGTTTTGATATATAAACGGTTTTTTTGCACCTTTCAATTCACCTGTGGTAATATAGAATTGTTTTTTAATTTTTAACGTAGATGTGCGTCAATAACGTACTGGGTGCGAAAAAAGTCAAAAAAACACGTAATGTTATGTTTTGTATAATAAATGGTTTTTTTGCCCCTTTCAATTCACCTGTGGTAAATATAGAATTTGCTTTTTTAAAGATTTAGTGGATGCTGCGTCAAGAACAGTACTGGGTGGAAAAAGTCAAAAAAACACGTAACTGTGAGTTTTTTTCGATACACGGTATTTTTGGCAAAAAAAAACCTGTGCGATTTCAAGTGTGGATTGTAATTTAAGTGCAAGGTGGATATATCAACAGTCAAGGTGTAATGGGTAAATTGAAACCTATCTGAAATGTATACTGATAATAAAAGTGGAGTTTTGAGTAACAAAGAGCCCTGCGTTACTAAAAAATGATGTTTACCCCAATAAAAAGTTCGGGTCCCCAAAATATCCGGGAAATATTTCAATAGCCAAATTTTAAAAATAAAGATATTCCCTAAAATGCAACTAAGTCTTGGTGAACTTTACCCAAATGTTCTTTTAATAGAGCTTGTCTGGTTCCCCCGCGGGCCCCCCCCCCCGCCCCCACCGCCGTAAATTTACAGGGTAGAGCTGTTTTAAAAAATTTCTACAAAACTACATAAAATTTCAAATCTCAAATTAACAAAAATTGGACGGATAAAGCTAATAGTAGAGGTTTCTCTTTTGCAGAAATGGGGACTAATTTCGCTGAGCTGTTTCCCCAAGGCAGAACGCAGGTCCTATCCCTAGAGACGCTGAGAGACACTGAGGCTGAAAAGGAAACGTGTTCTATGTAAAACGAGGGGCATGTGATTTTTCCAGCCAATCGAACCCTACAATCCCAGTCATGGGGCGCACACCATTCACCTGCTTATTCGAAATTTATTTGCGGGCCCCCAAAATTACAGGAAGCGCCAAAAAGGCGCGTTTAATGATGATGTCGTTTTAAACCTTAATTAACCAGATCTGGAAAATTGATCAATATAAAAACCTTTCCGATTTAACTTTGTCGATAAAAATCCTAACACTACTGTGCACTGATAGGATGGCTGCCAAAACTGCAGGAAGGAGCTAAAAGGGAAACTAAAAATGGCGTGCTGAGCGTATGTCTTGAACTTGAATTTTTCTAGAACGAAGCCTAAAAAGCTTGGTTCTGCTTGAGTTCTAAAAAATCGAGAAGTTTGACTCGAACTAACTTTTCTTGACCTGTTCGATCAACACCATTAAAGAGTTAACCCCTCTATTGCTCTCTACCAATGAACCGTACATAATCCCCCTGACTTCATAAACTATCAAGAATTCTTCCATTAATCCTGTTATTACCTTTCTGCCTCACTTCCCTAAACCAAGAGCTATTCAGAATTAACTCTTCCCCTGTTCTCCACCAGGGATCCCTGTTATGGTGTGTAGTGTAATTAATTTCATGGGGTATAGTGTATGTCATAATTCAGTTCAGGGGGTGGAGGAGATATAGTTAGTTTTAGGGAGCACAATGTGGGTACTATGTATATTACAATTCATTTTAGAGTTTATGGTGGGTAATATAATTAATTATTGAGATTACAGCTTGTAATTTAATTATTTTCAGGGGATAAAGTGAATTTTTCTCTTACTTTTATATTGTAAGAGAAATATGTGCAACGTGATTTGTAACCTGTGATTTGGGACATGTGTTCATTGTTTAAAAATACCTCATGTAAAGTGGCCAGCTGATAATAAAGAAGGAATTCATGCTGGAGAGAGACACAGCCATGGACTTTGCCAAAACTGCTTCTCTGTAAGTGCTCATATATGGTCTTCATTCTTAATTTGGCAACCTAATCACATCTGAACTCATTTATTGCTATATCAGTATCATGACATGTCATTTCATGGGGCACAGTGAGCAACATTATTCATTTTTGGGTGATCATTGTGTGGGGTACCACAGGAGTCAGTAGTGGGCCCTATCCTCTTTAATATTTTCATTAACAATCTTACACATGGATTGCACATTAGAATATCGAACTTCGCAGATGATACTAAGCTCTGTAAAGTAATCAACACAATAGAGGATAATGTGATATTACAAAGGGATCTGAATAAGTTGGAAACCGGGGCAGAGAAGTGGCAGAGGAGGTTTAACACTGATAAATGCAAGGTTATGCACATGGGGAGGAAAAATCCATTACATGACTACATGGTAAATGGAAAAACAGTGGGTAAAAGTGACATGGAGAAGGACTTGGGAATCCTGGTGGACAGTAAACTTAACTGTAGCAGCCAGTGTCAGGCAGCAGCTGCCAAGGCAAATAGGATCATGGGGTGCATTAAAAGGGGCATAGAACACATGATGAGAACATTATTCTCCCATTATACAGGTCACTGGTTAAACCACACATGGAATATTGTGGAAAGTTTTGGACAATAGTTCACAGGAAAGACATTGTAGAGCTTCAACAGGTTCAAAGGAGGGCAAGAAAAATAAAACAAGGACTGGGTGGACTACAGTACCCAGAAAGATTAGCAAGATTAGGGTTATTTAGTTTAGAGAAAAGACAGCTTCAGGGGGAACATAATAAATATGTCCAAATATATTAAAAGTCAATATAGAGATCTCTCCCAAGATCTATTTATACCAAGGACTGTATCCAGAACAAGGGGGCATCCTCTAAGTCTAGAGGAAAGAAAGTTTCTACATAAAAACAGAAAGGGATTATTTACTGTAAGAGCAGTGAGACTGTGGAACTCTCTGCCAGAGGAACTTGTCACGGTGAATTCACCAACAGAGTTCAAAAAGGGTCTGGATACATCTCTAGATGTAATAATATAACAAGTTATAGTGACCGGGATTCTGGAGAAGGTCTGGATACATTTCTAGATGTAATAATATAACAAGTTATAGTGACCAGGATTTTGGAGAAGGGTCTGGATTAGAGATGGGCGAATTGATTCTAACGAAGTGGAATTCGTTTAGAATTTCAGGAAAACTTCAGGTTGGAACGAAGTCAAACTTTGGGGGACTTCGGGTGAACGAAGTGTGCTTTTGATTGATAAAATGGCTGCGAGCACGTGGCGTTAAATGGGGCAAAGCACTCTGGGAGGAAGAAGGGCATAGCCTGCATGACATGTGCAGAGATGAAGCCAATTAGAGACCGGCGGGATTCTGTGACGTCACCGCACTATATAAGTCCGGGCGCGACGCTGGGAGCTCACACTCCTCTCACTGTACTGATCAGGGAAGGTGCTGCCATGGCTGATTGTGATAGCTCTTACTGAAGAACTGATTTTTATACAGCGATTTTTGTGGGGTGTCACAGCTTTTCTCGAGACTGCTTCTCTTAATGTTCTATTTCTTATTTTTTGGGGTATTGAATCTGAAGTCCAGTGTGCATCCACTGCAGCTGCATATACATTTTAATGCTATCTGCTCACAGCACATTGAATATCCAAGGGGGATCTAAGCCAGTTCCTGTTGTATTCATTTAAAGAAACAGCGTTTTTACAATACAAATATTACTTCATTTTTTGCTGCTCAATTCTTTTGCGCAATTTACATCCAGGGGTTAATTAATCGTTGTTTTTTTGCTGTGGTGACTCAAAGAAACCGTCTTTTTCACCGCCAAAAAATAAAATTTTCCTGTAGCCTAATTCACAAGCGAAGGTTAATTACAATTTTTTCTCTTGTTGTGTAGCATAGAAAACACGCCATTGTAACACGCTACAAAGCTCGTAGTTTGTGGTTGCTCAATTGTTTGG
This sequence comes from Phyllomedusa bahiana, assembly GCA_025379985.1. Taxonomy (NCBI): domain Eukaryota; kingdom Metazoa; phylum Chordata; class Amphibia; order Anura; family Hylidae; genus Phyllomedusa; species Phyllomedusa bahiana. The sequence goes on along the minus strand of JAODAL010012438.1, from coordinate 31,801 downwards.
CGCAATTTACATCCAGGGGTTAATTAAGTGTTGTTATTCTAATGTTGTGACAAAAATAAACCGTATTTTTCACCGCCAAACATTACAATTTTCCTGTAGCATAATTCACAAGCGAATGTTGATTACAATTTTTTCTCTTGATGTGTAGCGTAGAAAACACACAATTGTAACACGCTACAAAGCTAGTAGTTTGTGGCTGCTCAATTCTTTTGTGCAATTTACATCCAGTGGTTAATTAAGTGATGCTTTTCTGCTGTGTTGACAAAAATAAACCGTCTTTTTCACCGCCAAAAATTACAATTTTCCTATAGCATAATTCACAAGCGAAGTTTAATTACAATTTTTTCTATTGTTGTGTTGCGTAGAAAACACGCAATTGTAACACGCTACAAAGCTAGTAGTTTGTGGCTGATCAATTGTTTGGCGCAATTTACATCCATGGGTTAATTAAGTGTTGTTTTTCTGCTGTGGTTAAAAAAATAAACCGTCTTTTTCACCGCCAAAAATTACAATTTTCCTGTAGCATAATTCACAAGCGAAGGTTAATTACAATATTTTCTCTTGTTGTGTAGCGTAGAAAACACGCCATTGTAACACGCTACAAAGCTAGTAGTTTGTGGCTGCTCAATTCTTTTGCGCAATTTACATTCGGGGATAATTAAGTGTTGTTCTGCAGTTGTACTCAGTAAAAGAAACTTTGTTTTTCACTGCGACAGAAGAAATTCTGTAGCATAATTCATATCCGAAGTTTAATTAAGCCTGTTTGTGCTTTTATATTCAGTAATATACACAGAGTTTTTAAACGACACATACAAGTCAATTTTTCGTGCCTAGTTGTGGAGCGCAATTTATATCCAAGGGTTACTCAAGCTTGTTACTGGGTTCATTTGGAGTCAAATACAGGGTGTTTATTTATCAGATACAGATATCTTCATCAAACAGTGTCTGTAAATTTTAAACCAAATAGTAAGTCAGACAGAGAGGTGGCAGGCTCTTCACCTGCGAGTGTAAGAGGCACAAACATTCCAGGCCCAGGTCGCAGCACAGCAAGGGGACGTCGCAGCAGGGGTCACTCGGTGAGACCACAACTGCCGCTGTCATCTAGTGGCCATGTGTTGTTCAGCAACCCAATGGTTCTTGATTGGTTGACTAGGTCATCCACTTCCTCCCAGATGACATCTGACAACCCCAGCCAAAAGTCGGTGGGAACGTCAGACACAACCCTTAGTTGGCATGGCCTGGGAGCGGGTCAGCGGCCCGCAAAGTATAGGCGGCAAAGTATAGATGTTGAGAGTGGCATGGGAGGTCATGTTGTGAGGGGTCAGCCTCTGCATACCAAGACCGGTGATGAGGACAGCAGTGATGATGAAACACAAATAGACGATGATGCAGCCGACCGCACTTGGGAGCCTGGTGAGGCAAGGGGTTCATCTCGTCAGGAGAAGAGGGCGTCAGCTTGGGGCCTCAGGCAGCGGCGCAGCCAGCAAGTGGGTCGTGTGACCGTGAGTCAGCAGGATAGGAGCAGTGTGAGGTCGGGAGCCAAGCGGCCACGGGGTAAAAAACCCGCTTCGCAGGTCCAAGAAAGTAGCGGCACAGGGGCTCAGCGAGGCAGCGGGCGGCAGTAGTCAGTAGTGCGGAGCGTTGGCGGTAAAATCGATACTCAGCGGTGTGGCAGCTCTTTGCAAAGACCCCGGAGGAGACGATATGGGTATATGTGGGAATTTTGTAGGCAAAGTGAAGCGGGGCCCAGGGAGCTAACGTTGGCACCAGCCCTGCGTCAACAATGCAGATCACCATCCGGTGGCCTGGGAGAAACGTTTGGGTCAGATGTGGTGGTCATCCTGCCCGCCGCAAACGCAGCAGCAGCAGCAGCGCCCAGCAGCAGCATGCCATTGCAGCCAGTCAAGGCTTACCATCTCTGCAGAAGGGAGCTGTTTCTCTTTGGGCATCATCTCCCCGTCAAGATGCTCCTGCTCCTCGTGCTTCATGGTGCCAGCAGTCAATCAGCGAGGCGATTGCAAAGAGACAGCAGTATGCGTCCAACCATCTAAGGTGCAGAAGCTGACGTGCTCCTGTCCCAAATTGTTGGTACTGCAGTCCCACCCTTTCCAAATGGTGGACTCTGCAACCGTTCAGAGAACTAATGGCTTGTGCCGAGCCGAAATGGAGAGTTCCAAGCCATAATTTATTTTTCCAAAAAAGGGCCAGTACCAGCACTTCATAAATATGTAGAACAAAAAAGGGGGGCTAGTCTTGAACTTATCGGTTTGTTTCCAAAAAAAGCACGGCAGCGCGGACGTTTGAAGCTGTAACTACGGTCAGGGCCAGTACATGTCCTTACGGTCACTGGGTGAATATGCTTCCTGCCCAGGCACACCAACAACTTGGACAGGGGACGCCGCTTTCTCCTCCATGTTGTCAAACTGCGGCTCCTGTGCCAATGTCCGCCTCCCCCTCCTCCACCACCACCATCTCAGCCTCCACACGTACTGCTCCATCATACCACATGTGTCGGGCACAGCCGTGTTACGCAGTTCTACACCTACACAGGGGAGGAACTGCTCCGTGTCATGCAGCAAGAAATCGATGGGTGGCTTTCTCCGCGCCAACTGCAAATCGGAACCATGGTGACAGACAATGGGAGTAACATGGTGTCCGCGCTGCACCGAGGAGGGATGGTCCATGCGCCCTGCATGGTGCACTTGTTCAATCTGGTTGTGAAAAGGTTCCTGAAGTCTTCCACCAATCTTTAGAACATTCTTAAAATGGCCAGGAAACTGTGCATGCCGACAGGAGTACTCCCCTGTGTAACTTTGATTTCAGCCAGTGGCAGCTCATGCGTGACACCTGCCGTTTGTTGAGGCCATTCGAGGAGGCAATGTTATTTGTCAGTCGCCAGGATTACGGGATGAATAACGTCATTCCGCTGCTTCATGTCCTGGAACAGATGCTGAAAAATCTGTCTGGGCAGGGGACTGGAGATGTGGCGACTACATCTCGCGGCCACATGAAATGGAGGAGGAGGAGGACATTGGAGCACAAGCATTGTCTGGTGAAATGAGGGGATTTTCTACCCAGGTGACAAGAGAGGCGGAGCAGGAGCACCATGGCTGTATACAATGGAGATGAAGGCAGGGAGCCCCTCGGAGTCACTTGTGCAGATGACCCGCAGCATGCTGATTTGCCTGGCTAGTGACAGCCGAATAGTCACCATCCGGCAGAGGGATAACTTCTGGCTCTCCATTCTATTGGACCCTCGCTACCGGTCCAAAATGGGAGCCTTTTTCCCAGCTGCTGAGAGGGAGGACAAACTCAAATACTATAGGGAAATCTTCCTTAGTCAGTTGGCCACTGCCTATGTGTGACATCATCCCTCCTCTGACAGGTCTGACCGGGGGGTTCTTCAGCGCTCACGTACTACTGCTGCGGCTGCTGGGGGAAGGTGGGGTGATAGGAGCAGTACCAGCTCCATCAGCAGCAACCTAAGTCTGGAGTCACTGATAAGCAGCTTCCTTCACCCGCTTAGTGAGGAGGGCAGTCGCCTACTTTGACAGCACTCTGCCACCCCAGTTAGAAAATCCGCTGGACTACTGGGCAGCCAAACTGGATGTTTGGCCGCAACTTGCCGAGTTTGCAGTGGAGAAGCTGTCCTGCCCGTCCAGTAGTGTGGCATCACAGCGGTTGTTCAGTGAGGCGGCGGCCATCGTTACCCCAAGGAGAACCCACTTGTCCACGGGAAATGTGGAACTACTGACAGTAAAACCACACAAAGCTTGTAGGGCATTAGCTCACCTTGATTGTAGCATTCACCTGGTCCGTCCCTGTGTAAGGTTTCTTTTTGATGAGTTTAATCAAATCTATGGAACAATTTGTGAGTATCTCATTCCATTTGTCCATAAATTCTTGTGTATAGATAAAGGTGGGAATTTTCCGGACACGAAGTCCTCGAGGTATAATACTTTTTTCCAGGTACATATTAAGTGTATTTTGGTCCCACCAAATCTTCATTTCCTTCAGCCGTATTTTCTCCAGTTTTCTCATAAGCTGTTTAAGGTCCTCATGTTCTTTAGTGGTGGGATCTTTATTCCCAAATACTTCGGCTAGTTTAAGCTGCCTATCCATTTAAGACCTATAGTGTCCAGTAACGGTAGCCTGACTGAAAAATTGAATAGCTATATTGATAAGTACCTACAACCATTGGTCCAGAAAGCACCGGGGTACCTAAAGGACAGTAAAATGGTACTGCAGACATTTCAAAATTTTACATGGTCCTCTAATTACACTTGGTTAACTATGGATGTAGTGAATTTATATTCTAACATCCCTCAAGACTTAGTCCTGCCAGCCATTCAATATCACTTAAAGAAGTCCAGCCAATATGATGAAGGGTTAATACTGTTCTTATTGGAAGGTATAGATTTCCTCTTGAAACACAATTACTTCAAGTTTGGCAGTGACTATTATTTACAACAGATGGGGGTCCCAATGGGAGCTTTGGCTTCCCCAGTAATAGTGAACTTGTACATGTCGTGGTGGGAGCAGCAGATTGTTTTTAATGTGCAAAATCCTTTTTCACACTGTATACTTCGGTATGGGCGCTACATCGATGACCTCTTGATTGTTTGGGGTCACGATGTGGCATCCATACCGAAGTTTGTTGAGTATCTCAATTTGAATCAATTCAATTTACGTTTCACCTATGCGTACAGTAAAGAGGCAACACCATTCCTGGACATATATCTAAAAGGGAATATAGAGAAATCCAAAGTTGTAACGTCCCTTTACCGCAAACCCACTAGTGGCAACACATTGCTCAGAGCCAACAGTAGCCACTCAAGGCATACGTTGAATGCCATCCCTTTGGGTGAACTCATAAGGGCTAAGAGATCATGTACGAGAGAGGAGGACTTTGAAATGGAGAAACAGGAAATAATAAAAAGACTAAAAGAGAGAGGATATAAACAATATCAAATAAATAAAGCTATGGAAAAAATACAGAATAAAACACAGGACGATTTACTGCAACAAATGAAGTGTAAGTACAATAAAACTTTCACTAAAAATTCATTGGTGTTTTCTACACCATTTAACATAAATTTCAATAATGTAAAAAAGATATTTTACAAAAATCTAAATATCCTGCGACAAGATACTAGTCTGGCAAAAATAATAGATGAAGGAGTGGCTGTTGTCCCCAAAATAAATAGGACAATAGGGGATGAGATTACATCAAGCAATTATAATAACCAACATAATAAGGCTGAAAAAAATTGGTTTTCACAAAAAGGTTCCTTCCCCTGTGGGGGCCACAGATGCAATGTATGCAAATACACTACTAAAAGGAATACTTTTAAGGGCTATGATGAAATGAATAAAGAGTATAGCATACAAAAATTCATAAATTGCAATACGGACCACATAGTGTATGGCATGCATTGCAATATATGCGATAAGCTATATGTGGGATGCAGTACCAGAAAATTTAAAACGCGAATAGCGGAACATTTGTATAATATTAAAAAGGGACAAACAACGTATTCAGGCATAGCAAAGCAATACATTGAAGAACATGCAGGGGACGTACGAGGTTTATTTTGCTTCGGAATAGAAAAGGTTGAAAGGCCAGTGAGAGGGGGAGACTGGCAGCACAAAGTGCGCTTGCGAGAAGCAAACTGGATTCTGCAGTTGCAGACCAGAATGCCGACGGGTCTCAACTCCCGTAATGACCTGATATATATATATTAAAGAAGCCTCAATATCTATGCCCCCTAGCCTAAGAGTATGCTAACAAAGGTGCATTTGATGCTGTATATGTTTAAGTAGCACGTTTTTTATTATAGTATTGTGTGTGTTTTTAATGGAAAAGGAAAGGGTTAAGAGAAATGATGATGCACCTGACGTCAGGGAAAGCAGTGTATTTAACCCGGACATTCACAACATGTTACCATACCGTGAACAAGGGCAAAGTTTGATGCCCGAAATGCGTTGGTTTCTTTGCTACTACTTTTTACCCTCTGCACTATTGCATTTATTAGGAAATAAAGATTTGTACTTTTATACTCCATTGGCTGGAAAAGTTCCTACTTACGTGGAACTACTGACCTTTGTCAAGATGAATCAGGTGTGGATCGGCCAGGATTTCCACACACCAATGCCTTAGGCGTCAGATTACATCAGCCATGACGCCTCATCCAAACTGTGAGAAATGAGTCTGGGTTCAAACTACCTGCCTCAGCCACTATTCTGATGCCACCGCCCGCCTGATTCCACACATCTGCTGACAGTTTCTCCATCTGCCTACCACCATCTTTACCAGGGACTGGTATTGCCACCCACCTCCACACTGTCATTGTGCCACTCTATGACCTCATGCTGCTGCTGCTGTAGCTGTTGCCGTGACATCCACACTGTGTCATTGTGCCACTCTCTGACCTCATGCTGTTGATGCCGTCACCTCCAATCTCTGTCATTGTGCCTCTCTGTGGCCTACTACTGTTTTGCCACCTCCAGAATTTGTCATTGTGCCACTGTCTGACCTCATGCTGCTGCTGTGGCTGCTGCCTTGACTTACACACTGTGTCATTGTGCCACTCTGTGGCCTACTCCTGTTTTTGCCACCTCCAGAATGTCATTATGCCACTGTCTGACCTCATGCTGCTGCTGTGGCTGCTGCCGTGACCTACACACTTGTGCCACTCTGTGGCCTACTCCTGTTTTTGCCACCTCCAGAATGTCATTGTGCCACTGTCTGACCTCATGCTGCTGCTGTGGCTGCTGCCGTAACCTACAGTCTGTGTCATTGTGCCACTCTGTTGCCTACTCCTGTTTTTTCCACCTCCAGAATGTCATTGTGCCAATCTCTGACCTCATGCTGCTTTAGCTGCCGCCGTCACCTCCACACTCTGTCATTGATGTTGCCACCTGAGCCCTCAGCTTGTTTTTTTCCAGCTGTCGCTGCCATGACTTTATCAGGCTACATTCCCCCTTCAGTTTTTTGGTCAGTTTTGCCCTCTTAAGTGCCCAGGGAATTTTATAGTGAAGCAATTCTAAGAGCGGCGGCAATCATCTGCGTGTCATACTAAAACACAACATTGCATGAAAACCAAACCAAGCTCCCTCTGCATATTTAAGCATGGCACAACATTCTACAGCACCCTACAGGCTCTGTGCAGCCTGGAAATAACTGTTTTTTAACGTGATTTGTCCCGAAGTAATTCGGACCGAAACAAATTTTGTCGGAAAATTCGGCAAAGTCACTGAATCGAATTTTTGAGAAATTCGCCCATCTCTAATAGTGACCAAGATCTGCAGAAGGGTCTGGATACATTTCTAGATGTAATATTATAACAAGTTCTAGTGACCAGGATTCTGGAGAAGGGTCTGGATACATTTCTGGAGTGTGATAATATAACAAGTTAAAGTGACCGGGATTCTGGATAAGGGTTGGATACATTTCTAGATGTAATAATATAACAAGTTATAGTGACCAGGCTTCTGGAGAAGGGTCTGGATATATTTCTAGATGTAATAATATAACAAGTTATAGTGACCGGGATTTTGGAGAAGGGTCTGGATACATTTCTAGATTTAATAGAACAAGTTATAGTGACCACGATTCTGGAGAAGGGTCTGGATACATTTCTAGATGTAATAATAGAACAAGTTATATTGACCACGATTCTGGAGAAGGGTCTGGATTCATTTCTAGATGTATTAATAGAACTAGTTTTAGTGACCTGGTTTCTGGAGAAGGGTCTGGATACATTTCTAGATGTAATAATATAACAAGTTATAATGAGCAGGATTCTGGAGAAGGGGCGCTCATCCAGGGATCTATTCTGATTGCCAGATTGGAGTCTGGAAGGAATTTTTTCCCTAAAATGAGTACAATTGGCTTCTACCTCATGGTTTTTTTTTCTTCATCTGGATCAACACTATAGGACAATAGACTGAACTGGATGGATGTCTGTCTTTTTTCAGCCTTACAAACTGTATATCTTTAAAAGAGGTTTCTGAGTGGCTGCAGAGGTCACAAGACAACAGATAACTGACAGAGACATCCTGTACCATCAGTGCTGGAACGGCAGTATGTATATAGGAAACAATAGACATCTCTCTTTTTATGGAGCTGCAGTATCTTAAATTTATTGAAAACATTTTAACTGAAAAAATATATATATATTAGGGATGCAGTGCGACTATTTTGTTTGTGATTCAGGAGATGGGCAATTTAGTATGTGGGCTGGTTGGGCTTGAGTGCCATGATTGCCCTTAGTCACCTGCTCACTGAATCATCAATCAGTGTTTACCAGATAGGTTCCCAATGCTTATCCCTGATACCTCCAATTAGCAGCTTGTGCAATAAAACAAGTGCCACATGTTATAATTCACATCAGCATCACATAGAGTCATCTCCCGAATCAGAGGACCTGTGGGTAGACATCAATCAGAACTCTCTGAGTGGTAATGCTGTACAGATAGCTGTTGTAAGCACAGGCAGCAGCCTCAGCAAGTTCTTGCATGGTTCTCAGGGACCCTCATTCTCTACTTCCTCAAATATATAGTACATTGGTACTCACCTGGGGATACCTATAGATTCCAGTCATACTTGCCATAGAGACTGATGAAGATGAATGTCGATGTCCAACAATACCGAGCAGCCGACCCTTCTGGTAGCAGTTGTAGTTTGGAGCCATAATTTTTCTCCCAGAAATAATGCTAAGAGTGTTCTGCAGGGCTCTCCTCTCTGCCATGCATGAGTCATAGAGCATGTAGCCCAGGGTGGTATTTGGTAGGATGTCCTTTCGAGCATTTATTTCTTCTATGGCAAATATAACGGCCAGGAAATGTCTGAAGTACTGGAGGGATGGGATTCTGCAGACAAGAATCAGCGGGTGTTAGTCACTCAATAAATCAATGTGAATCTAAAGGATCTCAATCTAACAGAAGCCAGAAGATGACAAGCGCTGTTGGAAATCAAGTTGAAATAATAATAATAATAATAATAATAATAATAATAATAATAATAATAATAATAATCTTTCTTTATATAGCACCAACGTATTCCAAAGCAATTTACCATTTAGAAGGTACAAGTACAGACAAAAACCATTATCCTGCATCTAGTCTTCAAGTTCCTTTGTCCAGGGCCATGTGAGTATATTTGCATCTCTCCAATATCCCCAGTGAGTATAAATCTCTCATCACGTAGGTTTTAGAGATGGGCGAATTTCTCAAAAATTTGGTTCGCCGACTTTGCCGAATTTTCCGACAAAATTCTCTTCGACCCGAATAAATTTGCTACGAATCGCTTTATAAAACAGCTATTTCCTGGCTGCACAGAGCCTGTAGGGTGCTGTACAACATTGTGTCATGCTTAAATATTCAGAGGGAGCTTGGTTTGGTCTTCATACAATGCTGTGTTTTAGTATGACACGCACATGACAGCGCCGCTATTAGAATGGCTTCACTATAAAATTCCCTGGGCACTTAAGAGGGCAAAACTGACCAAAAAACTGAAGCGGGAATGTAGCCTGATAAAGTCATGGCAGCGCCAGCTGGAAAAAAAAAAAATCTGAGGGCTCAGGTGGCAAAATCAGTAGTCCACAGAGTGGCACAGTGACAGAGTGTGGAGGTCACGGCAGCAGCCACAGCAGCATGAGGTCAGACAGTGTCACAATGATATTCTGGAGGTGGCAAAAATAGGAGTAGGCCACAGAGTGGCACAATAACACAGTGTGGAGGTCACGGCAGGAGCAACAGCAGCAGCATGAGGTCAGACAGTGGCACAATGACATTCTGGAGGTGGCAAAAACAGGAGTAGGTCACAGAGTGGCACAATGACAGAGTGTGGAGGTAACGGCAGCAGCAACAACATCAGCATGAGGTAATAGAGTGGCACAATGACAAAGTGTGGAGGTCACGGCACCAGCAACAGCAGCAGCAGCATGAGGTCATAGAGTGGCACAATGACAGGGTGTGGAGGTGGGTGGCAATACCAGTCCCTGGTAAAGATGGTGGTAGGCAGATGGAGAAACTAGCAGCAGATGTGTGGCATCAGGCGGGTGGCAGCATCAGAATAGTGACTGAGGCAGGCACTTTGAATCCAGACTCATTTCTCAAAGTTTTGGTGAGGCATCATGGCTGATGTAATCTGACGCCTATGGCATTGGTGTGTAGAAATCCTGGCTGATCCACGCCTGATTCATCTTACAAAGGTCAGTCGGTGGGTTCTCCTTTGGTTAACGATGGCCCCCACCACACTAAACACACACTTTAATGCCACAATACTGGCCGGGCAGGACAGCTTCTCCACTGCACACTCAGCAAGTTGCGGCCACACATCCAGTTTGGCTGCCCAGTAGTCCAGCGGATCATCTAACTGAGGTGGCAGAGTGCTGTCCAAGTAGGCGACCACCTGTTAGTTCAAGGTCTGCTCCAGGTCCTGTTGCTGCTACTGCAGTGAGGGTCCAAGAGGGTGGAGAGCCAGAAGTCATCCCTATGCCGGATGGTGACTATTCGGCTGTCACTAGCCAGGCAAATCAGCATGTTGCGGGCAATCTGCGCAAGTGACTCTGAGGGACTCCCTGCCTCCATCTCCACTGTATACTGCCACGGTGCTTCAGGGTCATCTGCCTCGGCTTCCTCATCTCCATCTACCTCCTCCAGCTGCTCTTGCTCCTCCTCTCCTGTCAGCTTGAAAACCACTCATCTCACCAGACAATGCTTGTGCTCCAATGTCCTCCTCCTCCAGTTCAGTCCCCACTGGACTCATGTGGCCACGTGATGTAGTCGCCACGTCTCCAGTCCCCTGCCCAGACAGATTTTTCAGCATCTGTTCCAGGATATGAAGCAGTGGAATGACGTTATTCATCCTGTAGTCCTGGCGACTGACAAATAACGTCGCTTCCTCAAATAGCCTCAGCAAACAGCAGGTGTCACGCATGAGCTGCCACTGGCTGAAATCAAAGTCACACAGGGGAGTACTTCTGTCCGCCTGGATCATCAAAAAATCGTTAATTGCCTTTCTCTGTTCATACAGTCGGTCCAACATGTGCAGGCTGGAATTGCAACGGGTGGAAACATCGCATATCAGAGTGTGTTGGGGGAGGCTCTTCTGCCGCTGCAACTCGAGGAGGGTGCCTGGCTTTGTAGGAATGGATGACGTGCATGCACAGTTTCCTGGCCGTTTTCAGAATGTTATGAAGATCGGTGGAATACTTCAGGAACCTTTTCACAACCAGATTGAATACTTGTACCATGTAGGGCATCCCTCCTCGGTGCAGCGCGGACACCATGATTCTCCCATTGTCTGTCACCATGGTTCCGGTTCGCAGTTGGCGCGGAGAAAGCCACACATCGATTTCTTGTTGCATGACGCGGAGCAGTTCCTCCCCTGTGTGACTTCCTTCGCCGTGGCAAGCCCGGTTTAGAACTGCGTGACACCGCTGTGCCCTAAACATGTGGTATGATGGAGCAGCACTTGTGGAGGCTGAGATGGTGGTGGTGGAGGAGGAGGAACGGCGGACATTGGCGCAGGAGCAGCAGTTTGACAACGTGGAGGAGAAAGCGGCGTCTCCTGTCCAAGTTGTTGGTGTGGCTGGGCAGGAAGCACATTCACCCAGTGGGCCGTAAAGGACATGTACTGGCCCTGACCGTAGTTACAGCTCCAGACGTCCGCGCTGCCGTGCACCTTAGAACAAACCGATAAGCTCAAGGACTGGCCCACCTTCTGTTCGACAAATTTGTGAAGGGCTGGTACTGTCTTTTTGGAAAAGAAATTACGGCTTGGAACTCTCCACCTCGGCTCGGCACAGGCCATTAATTCTCTGAACGCTGCAGAGTCCACCATTTGGAAAGGGAGGGACTGCAGTACAACAATTTGGGGACAGGAGTAGGTCAGTTTCCCTGCACCTTATAAATGGTTAGACGCATACTGTTTGTCTCTTTGCAATCGCCTCGTTGAACGAATGCTGGGGCCATGAGTAGCGAGGAGCAAGGGGCATCTGGACCATGAGATGATGGCAAAGAAAAACAGCTCCCTTCTGCAGAAGGTATTGGAGCCTTGACTGGCTGCAATGGCATGCGAAACCACTGGGGGCTGCTGCCTGCTTGCGGCGGCAGGATGGACTACCACATCTGAGCCAACGTTTCTCCCAGGCCCCCCGGATTTGGTGAGCGCATGTGTTGACACAGGGCTGTGGTGCCAACGTTAGCTCCCCGGTCAACTTCACTTTCTGCCCACAGATTCTACATTACCCTGTTCGGCTCCTCCGGTGTCTTACCCAAAAAAATGCCACACCCGTTGATAGCTGATTTTGCCGCCAACGCTCCGCACTGAGTGACTACTACCGCCGCTGCCTCGCTGAGCCCCTGTGCCGCTATTTTCTTGGACCTGCGCACTTCTGCTACCCTGATGACTCACGGCCACACTACCGACTTGCTGGCTGCGCCGCTGCCTGACGCGCAAGCTGACACCCTCTTCTCCTGACGATGATGATGAAGCCCTTGCTTCACCTGGCTCCAAAGTGCGATCAGCTACATCATCATCGATGAGTGTTTGATCGTCACTGCTATCCTCCTCAACGGTCTTGGTATGCAGAGGCTGACCTCTCACAACATGACCTCCCATGCCACTCTCCACATCCATACTTTGCCGCCTACTGCAAGAGGCAGGGGATGTCGGCACCATTTCTTCGCTGCTAAGTGGCTGCTGACTGTCCTCAAATTGTTCATCCTCGCTGTATAGTGGCGCAGAGCCCAGACCACATAGTAGACCTCTGGCTGAGGGAACTGGATGGTACAGAGGTGGGTTGAGGACAGGTGAGGGCCGCTGACCCACTCCCGGGCCATGCCAACTAAGGGTTGTGTCTGACGTTCCCACTGACTCTTGGCTGGGGTTGTCAGATGTCATCTGGGAGGAAGTGGATGACCTAGTCAACCAATCAAGATCCCTTGGATTGCTGGTCAACACACGGCCGCTAGATGACATCGGCACTTCTGGCCTCACCGAGTGACCCCTGCTGCGACGTCCCCTTACTGTGCTGCGACCTGTGCCTGCTCCAGGAATGTTTGTGCCACTGCTACTCGCATCTGAAGAGCCTGCCACCTCTCTGTCTGACATACTGTTTGTTCAAAAATGTACAGACTTTGTTTAATGAATATATCTGTATATGATAAATACACAAAATTTATTTGACTCCAAATGAACCCACTAACAAGCTTGGGTAACCCTTGGATATAAATTGCGCTACAGAAATCACCAGGAAATATTTTCTCGTCTTTGCCGTGTAAAAACGCTGTTTATTTAACTGAATAAGAAAGCACAATCATGCTTAATTAACCCTTGTATTTAAATTATGCTACAGAAATCACCAGGAAATGTTTTCTCGTCTTTGTCGTTTAAAAACACTGTTTCTTTTACTGACTACAATAGCACAAACACGCTTAATTAACCCTTGGATATAAATTGCGCTACAGAAATCAGCAGTAAAAAATTAACTGGTATGTGGCTTGTAAAAATGCTGTTTCTTTTACTGAATACAAAACCACAAACAGGATTAGACAACCCTTGGATATACAATTTGTTCCAGAGCTGACCAGATGGCATTAAAATGTATATGGAGCAGAATTGGACCCACCCTGGACTTCAATTACAATACCCCACAAACTGAATAAAAATTATAACTGAAGAGGAGCAGTCTCTGATAAAAGCAGAAACACCGCCCCCCCAAATCGTTGTTAAAAACAAAGGGCGACATGCATAAAGATTGGTGCGTCGGAGCACCCGTTTGCACGTTATTTCCGAGTGAAAACTGTGCCTGATGTATGGCTGCGCCCGAAGTGCGCTCATAAATGCCGTGTAAAGTTCGCCTCACCAGGCTGTGAGGCGCATTGTGGGACTTACCTAACATAGTAAGTTTATGCAGAAAGACGAAATATACAGGGGGGCGCTCCTATGGTGAAGTACGTTTGTGCAAAGTACAGTATGTGCAGTGACAGCAATGTGCAGGCTCCCCTGATAGAGTTTTGCAGCTATTTTATACTAAAACATAACTTTTATTATGTATAACACTTAACCTCTATACGCACTATTTAAAAACCTGATTTCTAACCTCTCAATTTATCCCTTTCTACTTCTGAAGGAATTGCTCCTTTTCTATTATCAAGTCTGGTGGAACCCCACCTATTAACAGGAAAACCTTATATATACAGTAATTAACTAACTCCAGTAAGGGATCCCAAGCATCCTACTTGGGCAGTCATCTCTAATCTAATGGACATAAAACATATAAAGTTTCCTTCTGATACCCTCTGCAGCGGGTGATACTTGTAGACAGAGGTGAGAAATCACAATATAAAACGTCATGCCTGACCTCCCTAACTTGTTTCACCAGCTAAACTGGCTTCATCAGGGGTTAGAGGTCCTGTCCCATGTGGTTTAAGCTCATTTCCTTTTATATCATGTTAGGTACACACCCTATTCAGGTGCTCACCAATTAGCCATCAGAGAATCCACAAAACCCACTCCCCCTTCCACTCTCCTGCACGCACACTGATACTATGTGCTGCTGCTGCTGCCGCCACTGTCACCATGCTCCCATAAACAACATTCCTCAGACATGTTGACCATCTCCATAGCGGGCTTGCGCCCTATCTTACCATGCTGCCCACGCCCGCGTACTGTATCAATGGAGATATCTGCCCTGACTGTGATGGACTTCCGTCCAACTTCTCTCATATTATTGTGTCTGCGTGGCTCACCTAGAACAGACTAAGCAGAATAGGAGTTACCGTCCACAGCACACTACCAGCTTTATCACCTCCCATGAACCCCTTCTCCTCCCTGTCTAAAATGCATATTCATTGGGAATACATACTCCATTGTACTGTACATATTTGTCTTAGTCTCTTCTCACAAACCACTTCTCCTTTATATCTAATATACATATTCTTTTTAATGAAGCTGCAGGCCCTATGGTTAGCCTGCCCCCCCTCCTGCAACCTCACCTCCCACCTTCCCCATTAAAGATTCTTTCTTACAGGTCACGGCTAGTTATCTAATTCATTACGTTACAATGGGAGTATGCAGAAATGTTAGCACATTCGTGCTCTATTGTATTTACATACATTTGTATTGCACATATTCTATTTAAAGTTAGCACAAAATTTACGCAGTGAGTAGAAACAATAAACCTATACATAAACAGATGTATACATGAATAGATGGTAATCTACTCCCGAGCTGCATCTCGTCATAGCAACGTAAGTGTATATATTATATGATTCAGTTGCTAACAACCACTTCATGCACAGAAACAATATACATACATCCCAATTTGTTAAATAGAAACCGTGGCCTCACGTGATCAATACCTAGCATCATTGCAAAACACAGAGAGGAGAAGGGGTTCATGGGAGGTGATTAAGCTGGCAGTGTGCTGTGGAATGTAACTCCTATTCTACTTAGTCCGTTCTAGGTGAGCCACGCAGACGCAATAATATGAGAGAAATTGGACGGAAGTCCATCACTGTCAGGGCACATATCTCTATTGATACAGTATGCGGGCGCGGGCAGCATGGAGATGGTGAACTTGTCTGAGGAATGTTGTTTATGGGAGCATGGTGACAGCGGCAGCAGCAGCAGCACATAGTATCAGTATGCATGCAGGAGAGTGGAAGGGGGAGTGGGTTTTGTGGATTTTTTGGTGGCTAATTGGTGAGCACCTGAATAGGGTGTGTACCTAACATGATACAAAAGGAAATGGGACTGGACCTCCAACCCCTGATTAAGCCAGTTTAGCTGGTGAAACATGTTGGGGAGGTCAGGCATGATGTTTTAAATTGTGATTTCTCACCTCTGTCTACAAGTGTCACCCGCTGCAGAGGGTATCAGAAGGAAACCTTATATGTTTTATATCCATTTGATTAGGGATGACTGCCCAAGTAGGATGCTTGGGATCCCTTACTGGAGTTAGTAAATTACTGTGTATATATGAGGTTTTCCTGTTAGTAGGTGGTGTTCCACCAGACTTGATAATAGAAAAGGAGCTATTCCTTCAGAAGTAGAAAGGGATAAATTGAGAGGTTAGAAATCAGGTTTTTTAAATAGTGCATATAGAGGTTAAGTGTTATACATAATAAAATTTACATTTTAGTGTTTTATAGATAGAGAACTGATAGACTTTAAGTTTGCCTATGGCAAAATAGTAAATATAGTCATCAAAAGTCACTCTCTGTTCTCTTGCGAGATTTTCATTTTTTTGGGGACTATTCAACTATTTTACAGGCACAACTCTCATCAGAATTTACAACACTCAGCCCAAGTGTATTCCCTGCAGCTGTGGGTCCTTTCTCAGAAGCAGCAAAGTCGCAGCAGCGGGCATGAATACTGGAATGCAGAAGAAAAAATGCGGTCCCCGGCGCTCATCTAGTCAATCTCCGTGAGGCTGGAGTATTGCTAAATAAATAGTTTTTTAGTTTGTGTAAAATATTATCTGTAAAAGAGCTAAAACCTTCTAAAAACAAACATAAATAAAATCACTAACAACGCGTTTGTCGCCGAGACCGGCGCAATATCAGGAATTGGGATATTGAAAATTGCCAGGAAGGACAGTATTTCAAATTCTGTAAGCGTTCTCATTGGTCGGCATAAACCAGCCAATTAGAATAGGAGTGACAGTGACCCATTATAACTTATGGAGTAGTGTTGACCAATCACATGAAAAGGCGGTACAGTTCACAATACAGTAAAAAATGCAGAAAAGAGCTGATTGGTTGAGCTAGCGGGGGCTTGGCTATCCCGGCCAATCAGAATAGGAGCGACAATGACCCATTATAACCTATGGAGTAGTATTGACCAATCACATGAAAAGGCAGTACAGTTCAAAATATATTAAAAAATCAAGCAAAGAGCTGATTGGTTGAGCTAGCGGGGGCTGGGCTATCCCGGCCAATCAGAATGCGAGCTACTTTGTCCCATTGTAGTCTATGGAGAGATCGGGGCAATGTAAAGTATATGTATAAGAATTTACCATAGAAGGGATATGGATGAACTGATTGGTTGAGAGCAGGCAGCAGATATAAATCCACCAATCATATGTAGTGCGTCGATTTTGAGTGTAGCAAGAAGGGCGCAATAGAAGGGCGCCATAAAAGTTATTACTGTCTATGGGAAATATTCTAGTACTGTGATTGGTTAGGGGGCAGAGGGGCTCGTTTTGCTTAGCCAATCAGCGGGTGAGCTACTTATCTCATAGAGTTCTACGGGGAAAAGAAATGCAGAGCGAGCTCTGTTTGTGATTGGCTAAGTTAAAAGAGGCGCGATTATTTGGGCCAATGGGAGAGCGAGCGACGCTCTTATGGGTTTTCTAATGCAATCTCTAATCAAACTGTACATGGCAGAAATAAAATGATAAGACTCCAGAAGTTGGAACGATGTGTACATAAAATGAACAATAATATGGGGGTAACGAAAATAAAGAAATATTGTGTCCAATGAGTGCCCCAGAACGCCCACACCGCGCCCATTGCACACCCCTTCATGTTAGGCGCATCCGAAAGTGGCGAAGGTTGTGCCTAACACCGCATTCCTGCATCCGACGAAGCGGCACGGTGAGGCGCAGTTTTCTCCAGAAAAAAGGTGCAACTCCCGATCATACATGTCGCCCAAAATTCTTTAGTGTGAGATCTCAGCAAAAGCAGCTACACAGCAGAGCGCAGTGAGGGCATTGTGAGGAGCGAGCGTTGCGTCTGGACTTATATAGTGCAGTAACGTCACAGAATCCCACCAGTCTTTGATTGGCTTCATCTCTGCCTATGTCATTGAGCCTCATTTCTTCCTCCCAGACTTTTTTGCCCCATGTAATGCCATGTGGTTGTGGCCATTTTATCAATTAAGAACACGCTTCGTTCCCACGAATCACCCTAATTTTCAGCTTCGTGCAGAATCAAAGTATTCCTGAAATTCTAAACGAATTCCACTTCGTTAGAATCAATTCGCCCATCCCTACTCCCAGGTCGTGACTCCTGACTCTTCTTGCTTGTAGTGGCGGCCAGGGTGCAGCATGGTACAAGCAGGACCGTCTCTTCCATTGGGCCAGGTAGGCACTAGCCCGGGGGCCCCACGAGCTCAGGGGGCCCTCTCGGGCAGCTGCCTACCCTGCACAATGGAAGAGACGGCAGTGAACACACGCAGGGACGTGCGTGGCAGTCAGAGCAGGGGCCAGGCTATAGCAATGCCTGATGCGGCCCCTGCTATTCCTGTGCCCTGCTTGCGCTTTAAAGAAAGATCCCTCTCTAATATTAACACTGGGGATAAGTGTAGCCTAGGCGCCAGTAAACTTAAAGAAGAAAATAAGATAATACTATCCTAGACGGCACATTAAATTAAAAATTAAATTTTATTTAAAGATATTTAAATAACGTATTAATTCAGATTGTATACGAACCGCTCGCAATAGCCTCCTATGTATGAGGGCGGTAGCGCTAAATGATTCTATACATAAAGGGATGGGTATAAAGGCCGGGAAATATCCAAAAAGGAATTACTAAGGGTTCTAACCCTATAAAGCCCTATGCAGGCTATGAATTCCCTAGCCTAATTACGGAAAATAGCGCCCTGATAAGGACGATCCCGTCAGGAACCTACCCCTACAAAAAACAAGCCCTACAATGCCCTAGTATGTCCCAGCATTATAATATTGAAATAAGTGTCTTACTTCAAAAGAAAAAGTCCCAACATGTTTCGGTGCCTACCCGGACCACTTCAGGGGACAATGATTGGTAGGCTAGAAAAAGAAGCAAGATAACCAAATGACATAAATCAATATAAACATTTCCCAAGAAAATGTGTTCACAAAACAGACTTAATCAAAAGCACTCAAGAGACATAAACCAAGAACAAAACTCACCAACAGTAGATGGTATTCAGGGGTGGTAACAGGACTAGAGCATATGGCTCACGGCGTCCGGATACAGCTATGGTGTGCCGTATGTAAAGTGCTTTTCAAATCCAGACTATATACAAATCATGTTAATTGCCCGCCCAATCAGGACGCTAGTGTCTCATATTCCTACCACCAATAGGTCCTTTCAGGCTGAGGCTTGAACCGCACAATGCGACGTCACTATGTGTTGACCAGAAGTGACGTGACGTGCGCAATGTGTGGAACGAGGCTAGAGACGCACGCTAATAGAATAGATGAGTACCATGACGCTCCAAATGCGGAAGTGACGTATCGGAGCGCCGAGGGGCATACATGATACAAATATGCCCATTGATTAGGGATACCACCGTCCAAGCCGCCCTGTACAGGTCAGGTGAAAACGGGATATCCGTTATTAGGATTTTGGAAAGTATAAAACTGTAATGTCGGATCGCCACTGTTAGTGGCTGATGAACAGGCTAGTATCCACAAACCATGGAGAAAAAATAAACATAGAAATATATGGTGTTGAGACAAGGGAATTGGTAAAGTCACAGAAGATAAATAACTTATCCAGATATTAAACTAAAAAGTACCGTAATTCTATCATATAACATTCCCCATGATCATAGTCAAAAAATGACATACCCTATCCCGGCAGATTATAGTCTATGATGCAAGTTCTTACAGGAAACAGTTAAAGTTCAGCTGTTCATTTAACCCATTAGGGTATAGGGTCTTCAATTTATAGATCCAAAAGGATTCTTTACAGAGTAATGCCTTATCCAGATTTCCTTTTCTGGGATGTGGTCTAATCATATCAATCCCTCTGAATTTGAGATGTTTATAATCACCTTCATGTGCCAGCCAAATGTGCCTTGCTAAGGGAGTGTCCCTCTTGTGTCATATATCGCCAAGATGTTCCCCAATGCGTCAGCGAAATTCTCTAGTGGTTTTTCCCACATATTCTTTACCGCATTTACAACTAGCAAGGTAGACAATACCTGACGTCCTACAGTTGATAAAATGTCTCATCAGGAAACGTTGTCCTGTTTGTTGGCTAGTGAAGGATTTACCTGTTTCAATGAACTTACATCCAATACAGCCACTACATCTAAACATGCCAAGTGGTTGTCTGTCAAGCCAGGTATTTTGGGCTGGCGGAGGTGTATAGTGACTCTTGACTAGTCTATCTCGTAAACTCCGTCCTTTCCTGAAAGTAATCAGTGGGCGTGGTCCCACCTTATCTTTTATGTCAGGATCAATCACCAGAGTCTCCCAGTGTTTACTGAGGATGTCTCTGACCTCCTTAGAGGCCTCATCAAAAGTACCTATGACTCTTGTTAGATCATTCTCTGGTTTTAATGTGCGCTGTTTTGGGACCAATAATTTAGATCTATCTGTGTGCAGCGCATGATGGTATCCCTTCATTATGACATCTTCAGGGTATCCTTTCTCTCTAAACCGATGTTTTAAGTCAGGGGCCTGTTTCTTGAATTCCTCTGTGCTTGAGCAGTTTCTTCGTTTACGCAGA
This sequence comes from Phyllomedusa bahiana, assembly GCA_025379985.1. Classification (NCBI taxonomy): domain Eukaryota; kingdom Metazoa; phylum Chordata; class Amphibia; order Anura; family Hylidae; genus Phyllomedusa; species Phyllomedusa bahiana. Next base: position 11,341 of record JAODAL010012438.1, on the reverse strand, counting down.
AACTGCTCACGTGGTATCCCCTTTTTTAGTGGTACAGGGTGGCTGCTACGCCAATGGAGGAGTGAGTTAGATGACGTCGGTTTACGAAAGATTGTGGTTGAGATACATCCATTCATATCCTTCGTGATCTTGACATCAAGAAATGTTAGAGAGTTGGCCTGTATTTCTGACGTGAATCTCAAACCCCAGGGATTAACATTAAGATGTTCAATGAATGACCCGAAATCTGATTTGGACCCATTCCACACGATGAAAATATCATCTATGTAGCGGGTCCAAAGACCCACTTGGTTTGTCCAGGTGGACATGCTCTCACCAAAGACATGTTGACTCTCCCACCAGCCGAGATAAAGGTTCGCATACGATGGGGCGCAAGGGCTCCCCATCGCAGTTCCCCTCAGCTGGTGGAAGAATCTGTCACCAAATTGAAAATAGTTTCTAGTAAGAACAAATTGTAACAAATTTAATACAAAGTCATTGTGTAAGGCATTGTGTTAGAATCAATTCGCCCATCCCTACTCCCAGGTCGTGACTCCTGACTCTTCTTGCTTGTAGTGGCGGCCAGGGTGCAGCATGGTACAAGCAGGACCGTCTCTTCCATTGGGCCAGGTAGGCACTAGCCCGGGGGCCCCACGAGTTCAGGGGGGCCCTCTTGGGCAGCTGCCTACCATGCACAATGGAAGAGATGGCAGTGAACACACGCAGGGACGTGCGTGGCAGTCAGAGCAGGGGCCAGGCTATAGCAATGCCTGATGCGGCCCCTGCTATTCCTGTGCCCTGCTTGCGCTTTACTCCTCACAGTGCAGGCAGGGCAGCACGGGGCAGAGGTAAAGCAGGAGCGATCCTCTGCGCTGCTGAATACAGCCCTGCCCTCCCTCTCTCTCCTCCCCTCCCTCTCTTCAGTGTGTGCCACTGAAGAGCCAAGACTTCGGGGGACACAGAGAGCAGGGCTGCCCCTCCCTGTCCCAGGTATCGGCAGCTGAAGCTGAAGGAGCTGAAGACTGCCCGGCCCCTGCTATTGCTGTGCCTGCCTGCGCTTTTTCTCCTCACAGCGCAGGCATGGGAAGCACGGCAGAGGAGTGAAGCAGGAGCCACGTCTTCAGCGAAGCTCTGCGCTCCTGCGTACAGTCCTGTCCCCCCTCTCTCTTCTCCCCTCCCTCTCTCTTCAGTGCGGGCCACTGAAGAGCTGAAGACTGCTGGGGACACAGAAGAGCAGGGCTGCCCCTCCCTGTACTCTCCTACCATCGGCAGCTGAAGAATGCCCGGCCCCCTGCTCTCTGGACTTCAGGACCAGTGAGTGATTGAGGGTGGGGGAGGTGTTGGGGGTGTTAGGGGTGGGATGAGGTGTGGGGAGTGTTAGTGGTGTGGGGGAGGTGTTGGGGTGGGGGGAGGTGTGGGGAGAGGTGTGTGGTGTTAGGGGTGGGGGGTGTTAGTGGTGTGGGGGAGGTGTTGGGGTGGGGGGAGGTGTTAGGGGTGGGGGGAGGTGTGGGGGGGGGAGGTGTGTGGTGTTAGTAGTGTGTGGGGAGGGGTGGTGTTAGGAGTGGGGGGGGTGTATGCCATCTGTTGGCCCTGCGTATCTAAGCCAATCCATTGTACGCCAGCGGCGGTCCCTGCGTAGCTAAGCCACTCCAGTGTACGCCATCTGCTGTCCCTGCGTATCTAAGCCAATCCATTGTACGCCATCTGCTGTCCCTGGTCATCGAAGCCAATCCATTGTACGCCATCTGCTGTCCCTGCGTATCTAAGCCAATCCATTGTACGCCATCTGCTGTCCCTGCGTATCAAAGCCAATCCAATGTACGCCATCTGCTGTCCCTGCATATTAAGCCAATCCAGTGTACGCCCTCTGCGGTCCCTGCGTATCTAAGCCCCTCCCTTGTCCGCCATCTGCTGTCCCTGCGTATCTAAGCCAATCCATTGTACGCCATCTGATGTCCCTGCGTATCTAAGCCAATCCATTGTACGCCATCTGCTGTCCCTGCGTATCAAAGCCAATCCATTGTACGCCATCTGCTGTCCCTGCGTATCAAAGCTAATCCATTGTACACCATCTGCTGTCCCTGCGTATCTAAGCCAATCCATTGTACGCCATCTGCTTTCCCTGCGTATCAAAGCCAATCCATTGTACACCATCTGCTGTCCCTGCGTATCTAAGCCAATCCATTGTACGCCATCTGCTGTCCCTGCGTATCTAAGCCCACATTACTTAATACGTTTTATGAATCTCTTTAGTTGATGGGCGTTTTCAAGCTCAGAGCAGCCTGAGCTCTATATACGGCCCTGGTTGGGGTATGTCAATTCTGCATAAAGAGTGTTTTTTATTTTTATCTACATAGACACTTGTAGATAGAGGGCTTGTTTTTTGTGTGACAAGATGTTCGTTTTAATGGTGCCATGAACGCATCATGTAATGTGCTGGGAATCAGAAAAAAAGTGGGGTGAAATGTCAAAAAATTTACTTGCGCCATGTTTGCGGCGTTTGTTTTTATGGTGTTTACTTTTTGGTATCAGTGTTGTGTTATCTGTATTCTGCGTTGGTTGGGGGGCCTAGTTCACAGCTCTGCCCAGAGGCCCACAATGCTGTTAAGATGGCTCTGGGTACAAGAGGTCAGACAGATGCATAGTTATGTCCAGGCAATAAGGTATGGACAGGCGGCAGGCAAATTAGGTCAAAGCCCAAGCAATAGGATGAGTACATGGAGGAACACAAAAGCATGCTAAACTCTCTCACGATACACACCCACAAACAAGATATAGGGTCAGCGCCTATTGATTAACCTGTGAGGCACATAACATAGGACTGCAGCAGAGCAGAAGCAGGGAGAAGTGCATACCCACGGTCTGGGGCAAGGGAAATACATGCGCGCCCGCAAATCGGCATGGGGGCATGACGCGACTCATGACAGATCCCCCTCCCCTCCCTTAGGCCTCCCCCTCTTCAGAAAAAGTCTTAAATTTTGCATAAGCTCAGGAGCATCTATATTGTACTCTGGCTCCCATGAACCAATAGTATAACTGGCTCCAGCTTCATGAGGTGGATACTTGGCATTTTGGAAGAAGTGATTGAGTACCAGAGTTTGATAAGCAAGACATGGAAGGAGTTTGTGATCCACGTTGATGGTGGCAGGAGGAGGTTTTAGGCCACAGGTTTGATACACTGGATGACTTCATGTGGCCCAGAAAATATTGACCCGGCTTGAGGCTGGGGATCTTCAGATGGACATACTTTGCTGATAACCAAACTTTATCCACTGAGGAGAAGATCAGAGGGGGACTTTGTTTTTATCAACTTGTGCTTTGGTGCATAAGAATGCAAGTTGCAGGGCAAGTTGAGTTTCTGGTCATATTGTAATTAGAGATGGGCGAATTGATTCTAATGAAGTGGATTTCGTTTAGAATTTCAGGAAAACTTCGGTTCTGAACGAAATGGAAGTTTGGGGTAATTCGTAGGAACGAAGTGTGCTTTTGATTGATAAAATGGCTGCGAGCACATGGCGTTACATGGGGCAAAGAACTCTGGGAGGAAGAAGGGCATAGCCTGCATGACATGTGCAGAGATGAAGCCAATCACAGACCGGCGGGATTCTGTGACGTCACTGCACTATATAAGTTTGGGCGAGACGCTGGGAGCTCATACCGCTCTCACTGTACCGAGTAGGGAAGGTGCTGCCGCGGCTGCGTATTTTAGCTGATACTAAAGAACTCATTTTTATACAGCGATTTTTGGGGGGTGTCACAGCTTGTCTCAGAGACTGCTTCTCTTACGTTCTAATTCTGATTTTGTGGGGTATTGGAACTGAAGTCCAGTGTGCGTCCAATGCAGCTGCATATACATTTTAATGCTATCTGCTCAGTTCTTCAGCACATTGAATATCCAAGGGTTATCTAAGCCTGTTCCTGTTGTATTCATTTAAAGAAACAGCGTTTTAACAATCCAAATACCACTTAATTTTTGGTTGCTCATTTCTTTTGCGCAATTTAGATCCAGGGGTTAATTAAGCGTTGTTCTGCTGTTGTGGTCACTAAAAAAAAAGTTCTTTTTCACCGCCAAAGAAGAAATTTTGCCTTTAGCATAATTCATATCCGAAGGTTAATTACAAGTTTTTCTGTTGTTCTGTACCGTAAAATACACGCCATTTTAACACGCAACAAAGCTGGTAATTTTTGGTTGCTCATTTCTTTTGTGCAATTTAGATCCAGGGGTTAATTAAGCTTTGTTCTGCTGTTGTGGTCACTAAAAGAAACGTTCTTTTTCACCGCCAAAGAAGAAAATTTTCCTGTAGCATAATTCATATCCGAAGGTTAATTACAAGTTTTTCTGTTGTTCTGTACCATAAAATACACGCCATTTTAACACGCTACAAAGCTGGTAATTGTTGGCAGCATATTTCTTTTGCGCAATTTAGATTCAGAGGTTAATTAAGCGTTGTTCTGCCATTGTGGTCACTAAAATAAACGTTCTTTTTCACCTCCAAAGAAGAAATTTTGCCTGTAGCATAAGTCATATCCGAAGGTTAATTAAGCCTGTTTGTGCTTTTATATTCAGTAAAATACACAGTGTTTTTAAACGACACATACAAATAAATTTTTCCTGCCCATTTGTGGAGCGCAATTTATATCCAAGGGTTACCCAAGCTTGTTAGTGGGTTCATTTGGAGTCAAATACAGGGTGTGTATTTATCATATACAGATATCTTCATCAAACAGTGTCTGTACATTTTAGAACAAACAGTATGTCAGACAGAGAGGTGGCAGGCTCTTCACCTGCGAGTGGCAGTGGCACAAACATTCCTGGAGCAGGCCCAGGTCGCAGCACAGCAAGGGGACGTCGCAGCAGGGGTCACTTGGTGAGGCCACAACTGCCGCTGTCATCTAGCGGCCGTGTGTTGTTCAACAACACAATGGCTCTTGATTGGTTGACTAGGTCATCCACTTCCTCCCAGATGACAGCTAACAACCACAGCCAAGAGTCGGTGCGAACGTCAGACACAACCCTTAGTTGACATGGTCCAGGAGCGGGTCAGTGGCCCTCACATGTCCTCAACCCGCCTCTGTCCCATCCGGTTCCCTCAGCCAGAGATCTACTATATGGTCTGGGATCAGCGCCACTATAAAGCGAGGATGGGCAGTCAGCAGCTACTTGGCAGCGAAGAAATAAGGCCAATATCCCCTGCTTCTTGCAGTAGGAGGCAAAGTATAGATGTGGAGAGTGGCATGGGAGGTCATGTTGTGAGGGGTCAGCCTCTGCATACCAAGACCGGTGATGAGGACAGCAGTGACGATGAAACACAAATCGATGATGATGTAGCCGACCACACTTGGGAGCCGGGTGAAGCAAGGGCTTCATCATCGTCAGGAGAAGAGGGCGTCAGCTTGTGGGTCAGGCAGTGGTGCAGCCAGCAAAAGGGTTGTGTGGCCGTGAGTCAGCAGGGGTAGCAGCAGTGTGAGTTCGGGAGCCAAGCAGCCACGTGGTAGAAAACCCGCTTCGCTTCGCAGGTCCAAGAAAGTTGCGGCACAGGGGCTCAGCGAGGCAGCGGCGGCAGTAGTCACTCAGTGCGGAGCGTTGGCGGTAAAATTAGCTACTCGGCGGTGTGGGAGTTCTTTGCTAAAACACCGGAGGAGCGGAATATGGGTATATGTAGAATCTGTGGGCAGAAAGTGAAGCGTGGCCAGGGAGCTAACGTTGGCACCACGGCCCTGCGTCAACACATGCAGCGTCACCATCCAGTGGCCTGGGTGAAACATGGCTCAGATGTGGTGGTCCATCCTCTTGCCAGAGTAGCAGCGCCCAGTGGCATGCATGCCATTGCAGCCAGTCGAGGCTCCACCACCTCTGCAGAAGGGAGCTGTTTCTCTTTGCCATCATCTCCCGGTCCAGATGCTCCTGCTCCTCGCTACTCATGGCGTCAGCAGTCGTTCAGCGAGGCGATTGCAAAGAGACAACAGTATGCGTCCAACCATCCTAAGGTGCAGAAGCTGACCGTGCTCCTGTCTAAGTAGTTGGTACTGCAGTCCCTCCCTTTCCAAATGGTGGACTCTGCACCATTCAGAGAACTAATGGCTTGTGCTGAGCTGAGATGGAGAGTTCCAAGCCGTAATTTCTTTTCCAAAAAGGCAGTACCAGCACTTCATAAATATGTAAAACAGAAGGTGGGCCAGTCCTTGAGTTTATCAGTTTGTTCCAAGGTGCACGGCAGCGCGGACGTCTGGAGCTGTAACTACGGTCAGGGCCAGTAGATGTCCTTTACGGCCCACTGGGTGAATGTGCTTCTTGCCCAGCCACACCAACAACTTGGAAAGGAAACGCCGCTTTCTCCTCCACGTTGTCAAACTGCTGCTCCTACGCCAATGTCCGCCTCCTCCTCCTCCACCACCACCACCATCTCAGCCTCCACAAGTACTGCTCCATCTTACCACATGGGTAGGGCACAGCGGTGTCACGTAGTTATACACCTGGCTTGCAGCGGCGCACACTGTCCCACAGGGACGGAACTGCTTCGCGTCATGCAGCAAGAAATCGATGTGTGGCTTTCTCCGTGCCAACTGCAAATTGGAACCATGGTGATGGACAATGGGAGTAACATGGTGTCCACGCTGCACCGAGGAGGGATGGTCCATGCGCCCTGCATGGCGCACGTGTTCAATCTGGTTGTGAAAAGGTTCCTGAAGTCTTCCACCGATCTTCAGAAGATTCTGAAAATGGCCAGGAAACTGTGCATGCACTTCATCCATTCCTACAAGCCAGGAACACCCTCCTCGAGTTGCAGCGGCAGAATGGCCTCCCCCAACACACTCTGATATGCAATGTTTCCACCCGTTGGAATTCCAGCCTGCACATGTTGGACCGACTGTATGAACAGAGAAAGGCCATTAACAATTTTTTGATGATCCAGGCGGACAGGAGTACTCCCATGTGTAACTTTGATGTCAGCCAGTCGCAGCTCATGCGTGACACCTTCCGTTTGTTGAGGCCATTCGAGGAGGCCACGTTATTTGTCAGTCTCCAGGACTACGGGATGAATAACGTCATTCCACTGCTTCATGTCCTGGAGCATATGCTGAAAAATCTGTCTGGGCAGGGGACTGGAGACGTGGCAACTACATCTCGTGGCCACATGAGTCCGGTGGGGACTGAAATGGAGGAGGTGGACATTGGAGCAGACGCATTTTCTGGTGAAATGAGTGGATTTTCTACCCAGGTGACAAGAGGGTAGGAGCAGGAGCAGCTGGAGGAGGTAGATGGAGATGAGGAAGACGAGGCAGATGACCCGCAAGCACCGTGGCAGTAAACAGTGGAGATGGAGGCAGGGAGCCCCTCGGAGTCACTTGTGCAGATGACCCGCAGCATGCTGATTTGCCTGGCTAGTGACAGCCGAATAGTCACCATCCGGCAGAGGGATGACTTCTGGCTCTCCACCCTATTGGACCCTCGATACCGGTCCAAAATGGGAGACTTTTTCCCAGCTGCTGTGAGGGGGGACAAAATCAAATACTATATGCGGCATCGTCCCTCCTCTAACAGGTCTGACCGGGGAGATCTTCAGCGCTCACGTTTTACTGCCGCGGCTGCTGGGGGAAGGTGGGAGGGTAGGAGCAGTACCAGCTCCATCAGCAGCAACCTAAGTCTGGAGTCACTGATGAGCAGCTTCCTTCACCCGCCTAGTGAGGAGGGCAGTCGCCAGCAGCAGCATGAGTGGAGCAGACCCTGAACCAACAAGTGGTGGCCAAATTGGACAGCACTCTGCCACCCAGTTAGAAGATCCGTGGACTACTGGGCAGCCAAATGGAGGGTGTTGCCTCAACTTGCCGATTTTGCAATGGAGAAGCTGTCCTCCCCCGGGCCCCAGTAGTGTGGCATCAGAGGGGTTTGTTCAGTGGGGGGGGGCCATCTTTACCCCAAGGATACCCCGATTGTCCACGGGAAATGTGGAACGATTGACCTTTGTCAAGATGAATCAGGCGTGGATCAGCCAGGATTTCCACACACCAATGCCTTAGGCGTCAGATTACATCAGCCATGACGCCTCACCCAAACATGAGAAATGAGTCTGGGTCAAACTAAACCTGCCTCACCACTATTCTATGCCCCCACCCGCCTGATGCCCAAAACATCTGCTGACAGTTTCTCCATCTGCCTACCACCATCTTTACCAGGGACTGGTATTGCCACCCACCTCCACACCCCTGTAATTGTGCCCCTCTATTGACCTCATGCTGCTGCTGTTGCTGGTGCCGTGACATCCACACTGTGTCATTGTGCCACTCTCTGACCTGATGCTGTTGGTGACGTCACCTCCACTCTCTGTCATTGTGCCACTCTGTGGCCTACTACTGTTTTGCCGCCTCCAGAATTTGTCATTGTGCCACTGTCTAACCTCATGCTGCTGCTGTGGCTGCTGCTGTGACCCACACACGGTGTCATTGTGCCACTCTGTGCCCTAATCCTGTGTTTGCACCTCCAGAATGTCATTGTGCCATCTCTCGACCTCATGCTGCTGCTGTGCTGCTGTCGTGCCCTCCACACTGTTCATTGTGCCCTCTGTTTGGGCCTACTCCTGTTTTGCCACCTCCAGAATGTGATTGTGCCACTGTCTGACATCATGCTGTGCTGTAGCTGCAGCCATAAACTACAACACTGGTCATTTGCCACTCTTTGGCCTACTCCTGTTTTGAGCCACTCCAGAATGTCATTGTGCCACTGTCTGATCTCATGCTCCTGATGTGGCTGCTGCCGTAACCTCCACACTGTGTCATTGTGCCACTCTGTGGTCTACTCCTGTTTTTGGCCACCTTCCAAAATGTCATTGTGCCCCCTGTCTGACCTATGCTGGCCCGCTGTGGCTGCTGCGGTAACCTACAACTGTGTTCATTGTGCCACTTGTGGCTACTCCTGTGTTTTGCCACCTCCAGAATGTCATTGTGCCCCTGGTCTGACCCCATATGCTGGTTGTGGCTGCTGGGCCCTAACCTCCCCCACTGTGTCATTGGTGCCACTCTGTGGCCTACTCCTGTTTTGTCACCTCCAGAATGTCATTGTGCCATGTCTGAACTCATGCTGCGTTGTGGCTGCTGCCTTAACCTACACACTGTGTCATTGTGCCACTCTGTGGCCTACTAATGTTTTTGCCACCACCAGAATGTCATTTTGCCACTCTCTGACCTCATGCTGCTACTGTGGCTGCCGCCGTCACCTCCACTTTCTGTCACTGATGTTGACACCTTAGCCCTCAGTTTGTGTTTTTCCAGTTGTCGCTGCCATGACTTTATCAGGCTACATTCCCCCTTTTCAGTTTTTTGATCAGTTTAGCCTCTTAGTGCCCAGGAATTTTATAGTGAAGCGATTCTAAGAGCGGCGACAGTCATATGCGTGTCAAAACTAAAACACAACATTGTATGAAGACCAAACTAAGCTCCTCTGCATATTTAAGCATGGCACAACGTTCTACAGCACCCTGCAGGTCTGTGCGGCCTGGAAATAGCTTTTTAACGCGATTCGTCCCGAAGTAATTCGGACCAAAATTAATTTTGTCGGAAAATTCGGCGAAGTCACCGAATCGAATTTTTGAGAAATTCGCCCATCTCTTATTGTAATAATATCTTGAACTTGCACATCTGGCACAGGAATATTACATTAGGCAGACAGAGAAAGATGATGAGGGTGTTGACCATAAACAATGAAAAATGTTGAAGCTCTTGCAGAATACAAGTCAAGATGATTTTATGAGAATTCAGCTCCGTTATCTTGATGAACAGAGACATAAATTTGCAGGTTGCTTCCTAGAACTTGAGTCACCTTTTAGACTTAGTTTGACGGTGTTATTCAGAGGGAAAGTCCAACTTGACTATCGGGCGATAGTCGATAGTCGGCCACCATCGATAAGGTTTTTCGATAGTGAGCAGTCGATTTTGAGCGATGACCATGAAAGTCTATGGGAGAGCAAAAAAACACCTTCATTCTTAAAACCCAAACAGGCTGGAGAAGCTGAATTAACATCCACAACAGTCAAAATGATACGTGCTACATCTTAGGCAACACACTTAGGGTTTTTTAAAAGCCACAAAAAAAAAAAACACAAACATTCACTATCCCTGTCTTGTACCACACATGACCCCTTTAAAACCTGCATCACCCACAAATTTAAAAAATGCCAGAAGGCAGTATGATTTGACCATCATCTTACTTGAAGGACATTGAATCCCCCTGTCCTGGAACGCAGTGGCCCCAAAACCTGAAAGACCCCCGGGATTTAAAATGCCAAAAAAGGGAGTCTTTCAACCCCCTTTTTAGTTGAATGGACATGAAATACAGTCCGGGGCCACAGCATACCCCCAAACCGCAGCCCCCCGATTAAAAAGTCCCAAAAAAAAAGGAGTTTTAAACCACCATTTTAGTTGAACTGGACTTTGATTAACCAGTCCGGGCCACAGCATGACCCCCAAAACCTGAACCCCCCAATTAAAAATCCCGGGAAAAAAAAGGGTCTTTAACCACCATTTAGTTTCACTAAATTGACTATACGCCCGACCCAGAAAAACTTTAAACCTTTTAAACCCCCCAAAAAAAAAAGTCCCGGGAAAAGACTTTAAACCACCTTTTAGTTGAATGGACATAAACAAACTGTCCTGTACCGAGAATGACATTAAACCTGTCTACCCACAGATTCAAAAGTGCCGGGAAAGGATCTTTCAACCACCATTTTATTTTTCACTGGACATATACTGCCCTGTCCTAATAGGCTTGCCCCCCGATAAAAGCGGACCAAATTGAGTATTGGGAAATAGGTGGAACCTCCTTTTCCCACCCAGGCCCCTTTCCCTTGGTATTTTTTTTTCTTATTTTCCCAACGTGGGGAGAAAATTGTCTCTGAACTTTGTTCTCTTCCGTCCCCATCCCCTGCCTCTAATAACCACATCTGGTCAAGTTTTCCTGTCCCCTCCCTTGAAAAATTCAAGGTTTTTTTTTTCCCAGTTTTTTTTGTACAGCAAGTTTTTTAGATTTTAAATTCTAGAAAACACATTTTTAAAATAGGATGGAACCCACCATGTCTTTGTTTCTCTTTTTTTTAATTGTATTAAATGGGTTTCTCAATACAGGTTTGATCTTTTTTTAAAAAGATTTTGAAAAAAAAGTCTTTTGCAAATATGTGTCCATTAACATGTCCTACCTATTCCTGTTTTGACAGCACCATACCCTTAACCACTCTTAAAATTGTGAAAAAAAGTCTGTTAGAAAAACATTTTTTATAATGGGCCCTGTAGTTCTGCATTTCAAAAAAAATGCCCCCAAAAATTCAAAGCATGACCCGGTTTGGGGGGGGTCTTGTTTTTTTTTTAAAATGGC